>JANTPM010000007.1:24354329-24378297 GCA_025434745.1 Erythroxylum divaricatum
GTTTTTTTTCTTAATTCTAAATTTTATAATATATATATATATATATATGCCGTGTCCGTGTCCACCAAATTTTAGAAATTATTTTGTGTGTCCTCGTGTCCGTGTCTGTGTCGTGTCATGTGTCCGTATTCGTGTCTATGCTTCTTAGGAGGGTATACAAGTAACTGTAGAAACACAATCCATGGCCTGTGGTTCGCTAGTTAGTTAGCGCCCATCTGAGGGTAGCAAACCAGGCACATGCACACGACTCAATCAAATGGACGTAAAGGACACAAAGTGTGTAGTGCTTAATAAGCCCAGATCCCCTGTCTACTTCATTCATCTTCTCCCGGACCAGGAACCCTCATATACCCGCTTGCTAATTTATATAATATAATATAAGATGCTCTTGTATAATTGTAGAAGTTGTCTAAGTCTTTCAATTATTTCTATAACCCAACTTTCATGGAACTGATCCAATGCAATTATTGCTTTCCCTAGAATACGTCTACCCTGAGTAATTTTGAGTTACGCAGTTGTTGTAATTCTATTTGTGTTTTTCTAACTTCTGTGTTAGAGAACCTAGGCGACCCAACTTTGAATTCAATATAAAGCAAACTAATCAAAATTAACCCAAGTTCAAGCTTCTTCATAACAATATGGTGCAACTCATGTACATGATAAAATAGTTAGTGTTGTTTCTAGAATCTGTTACAAATATGTTTTAACAAAATATTTGTTTTTGTCTAGCTTGTAGTGATATGAGCTTCTAGCATATTCTTTTCTATTTTCCGTTGATGTTAATAGGTTAGAAATGGACAGTAGAGATTGTTTCACGGTTGTGTATATAAAAGACAATGCAATAGTGAATGAAATTACCAGAAAAGCTTTTATCACTCTTTCCTCTATTTCAGTTTTGATGGTATGAGAGTCTTATTGACCAACGCAACCATGGCTAGTGATTTACCCTCTAATCAACTCAGTCCTTTATCACTCACAAAAACTTCTCCAGCTTCAAATTAATCCACCAAACTCCACTTCACCCCTTGATTTCCACTCACTAGTAAAAACTCTAAACTTCAATCTTCCCATTAAGCTTGATCGTACCAACTATGTGAATTGGAAGGCTCATGTTCTTGCTACAATTTTTGAACTTGAGGACTTCATCTCTGATTTTAAATCACCACCACCAAAGGTCCTTCAAGATTCAAATGAAGATGGTCCAAATACTGACATCCATATTAACCCTGACTATAGATCCTGGAAAAGATCAGATAAGCTGTTGTTATGCTGGCTGATGTCAATGATTGGTGAAAGTGTGGTAGGTCAGGTAAATCAATCCAAAACCTCTTTAGAAGCATGGAAAACATTAGAAAAATTATATGCTCAAAATTCAATATTAGAGTCTTACAGTTAAAACTGTAGAGAATGGAAAAATAAAATAGACGAAATTGTTGCTTAATCAGCATACAAAGTTCATTAATCTGATGCGTTTAAATACAAGAAGATTGAACTGAAATGGAGAAAAAAATAACATAAATCTTAGCTAAAAAATTAACAAATTATTTGAACTAATGAAATCCCTTGATTTAAGGAACAATTCAGAAATTTGAAAAAACAAATCAATAAAATTGTTACAGCTCCATAAAATCAGCTAAAAAAGTCTCAAATATCTCAACACTCCTCCTTGAGACTTTTCTTTGATGCTACAAGCTTGCGTCGTAAATCTTCAAACTTGCTCTTGGGAAGTGCTTTGGTTAGAATATCAACAATTTACATTTCTGAAATACAATGCAACAACTTAATCTCTTGATTCTTCTCTGCTTCTCTAATAGAATGAAACTTGACTTTAATGTGCTTAGTTCTGCCATGTTGCACAGGGTTATTTGCAATAACAATAACAGATTTGTTGTCACACATGATCAAAGTAGTTTCAACTTGCTCTTCCCCTAAATCAACCATTAATTTCCTAAACCAAATGGCTTAATTTGTTGCAGTAGCAGCTGATATGTACTTAGACTCTGCAATTAACTGAGTAACAACTTCTTGTTTTTTAGAGTTCTATGAAAAAGGACTAGAACCAAAAGAGAAGACATATCTAGAAGTACTTTTACAATCCTCTAAACTTCTAGCCCAATCACTATCAACATATCCCTGCAATCTTCCATTAGTTTTTGTCTCAAACAAAACACCAAAGTCAATTGTACCTTAACATAGCGCAACACCCTTCTAGCAGCATTAAGGTGAGCTTGACTTAGTGAATGCATAAATCCAGATAAAAGACTAGTTGAAAATAGAAGATCAGGTCATGTAGCTGTCAAATAAAGTAAGCTACCAATCAAACTTCTGTAAACAGTAGAGTCCACCCTATCTTCTCCATCATCTAAAGTTAAATTTTCATTATGGACAAGTGGAGTTCCAACATATTTACCTTGTTCCAGCTGAAATTTCTTGAGGATATCCCAAGCATATATTCTTTGAGTAAGAAAAATGCCTTTTTCCATTTGATAAACCTCCATCCCTGAAAAATATGTCATCAGCCCTAAATTTGACTTCTCAAAGTCTTGTTGCATTTCTTTCTTAAAAATTTTCAAATGGTGAAAATTACTCCCTGTTAACAACATGTCATCCATATACAAGAATAAAATCAAAGTTTCACCATCTTCAAATTTTTTGACATACAAAGTTGCTTCATTATCACTCCAACAAAATCCTTGTTGGATTAGGTGAGAGTTAGGCTCTAAGGACCTGCTTAAACCCGTATAATGCCTTTTTTAACTTATACACTTTTTCTTCTTAGCCTACAACTTCAAAACCTTGAGGTTGGTGCACATAAATCTCCTCCTCAAAAATTCCATTTAGAAAGGCAGACTTGACATCTAAATGAAATACACTCCAATCATTTTTTGCAGCAAAAGCAAGTAACATTCTGATAGTATCATGTCGTGCCATTGGTGCAAAAGTATCGTCATAGTCTACTCCAGTCGTTTGTACATTTCCCTTAACCACCAATCTGGCCTTGTGTTTGAAAATAGAATTATCCGGGTTTGATTTAGTTCTATAAACCCATTTAACTCCAATAATATTCTTACCTTTTGGTTTAGTGGTGAGCTCACAAGTTTGATTCTTTTCAATCATTACAATTTCTTCCTTCATTGCATTTTGCCATATTTCACATTTGGAAGCTTCCAAAAAAATCAATTGGATCTGAAACAACCATATTGCACCTCTTGTATATTTTTGAAAGAGTTTTCGTCTTCAAAACTAGCGAATCTGGTTCTGAGTCAGAATTTTCACCATTATTCCTAGTGGACACATTTGGTTCTTTCTCAGAGATAGAAACTTGAGGGGAAAAATCAGATTTCTTCTCAACTAAACCCTTCTCCCAATTCCAAAAGGCACATTCATCCACCTTAACATCTGTGCAAACTATAATATCTTTTTTTTGCACATTATAGACATGATATCCCCTAGACTGGGCTGCATAGCCTAAGAAAATACCCAAATCTGCCTTCTCATCTAATTTGCTTCTTTTTGCAACTAGCACATGAACATAGCACACTGAACCAAAAATTTCAGGTGCCTTATGTATGGTTTTGAGTCGAACCAAACTTTATAAGGTGTCATTCCTTCCATAGACCTTGTTGTGAGTTTGGTTAGCAGATATACAGTCGTATCCATAGCTTCAGCCCATAAATTCTTAGGCAAATTCTTCTCAATCAACAAGCATTTGGCCATCCCCATGACGATTCTATTTTTCCTCTCCGAGACACCATTTTGTTGTGGTGAGTAAGGTGTTGTCAATTGATGATTGATACCAATAGCTTCAAAAAATTTATGAAATTCACTAGAGTTGTATTCCATGCTATTGTCCGATCTCAAAATCTTAATATTGTAGCCACTTTGATTTCTAAAAAATCTTTGAATTTTTTGAAAATGGAGAAAACACTAGATTTTTTATTCATGAAATACACCCAAACCATTCGTGTGAGATCATCAATGAATAAGATAACATATTTGCTTCCATTAAGAGATGGAACGTTCATTGGACCACATACGTCAGTATGGACTAACTCTAGTTTTGTGGTTGCTCTCCAATCCTTGTTGTAAGAAAAAGCCTTTTTGTGCATCTTACCCTTTTGACAACACTCACAAGCATCATCAATCACTAAAATTTCAGACATGCCCAACACCATATTATTATCTTCCATAAACTTTAAAGATTTCTAATTATAATGGCCAAACCTTCTATGCCATAATAAAGTTTCATCAGTTTTAATACTATAAGCATGTTGTTTGGCCATGTTAAAATCCATTGGAAAACTATCATAAACCATTCCCACATTTGCAATCTCACCTCCACGAGGATAAAAAGTAGTGCACATTGCACCTTCAAAATGAAAAACATAGCCTTTTTTCAACAATTTAGCCACGCTTAACAAATTTTGATCAAGACATGGAACATGAAGAACACTAGAAATAAACTTAGTACCTTATTTGGTGTTAATAGTGATAGTAACTTTACCCTCAACTTGAAAACGATCTCCATTTGCTAATTTGACAGTAGTTTTGTAAGCTTTGTCAAGTGAGGTGAACATTGCAACATTGCCATAATGTGACTAGTATAATCACTATCGACAAACTAGAAATTGGATTGAGGAGATGCAGAGGTGGTAGTAACAATGAAAAAATGTTCTTCTGGTTCATCTTTAATACGATGCACTTGCTCTTTGGGTTTCTGTTCGGAATGAGCCATCTTCAATCTACAATACTTTTCAATATGCCCATATTGTTTGCAATATCTACATTAGCATTGATGCTTACCTTTGTACCAGCAATCTTTTTCAAGGTGGTTGGTTCTTTTATAGGTTCCATGAGGTGGGAACTTGTCATTTTTGTGATGCTCTTTTGAACTTTTTGCCAAGGCCTTGCCTTTGTTTTGCTTATTACCATTGGATCTCTTACCACCATTATTATCCTTTTTCTTGTTTCTATACCACACCAAAAATGCTCCTTCTGTGCTTTCCTTTAGCCTCATTGAGGTTCATTGTTCTTGTGCATACAACTTACTGGTAAGTTTAGCAATTGATAAGGTTTTCAAGTCACAAGACTCAATTGCTAAAATCTTGGACTCAAATCTAGTAGGTAAGCTTATTACATTTTCCACCATACAATCTAATTTGATTCATAAGCTGCATGAGCTTTGATGAGTACTCCTTTACGATCTCCTTATCCTTGATTTTAAGCATTTCGAACTCCCCTTTGAGAATTAACAATCTCAAAGATTTTACCCTCTCATTACCTTCAAATTCTTCTTTCAATTTATCCTAAGCTTCTTTTGCAATCTCATAGGTCATAATTCTTGCAAAGATAACATTAGATACAACTGCATGAATGGAAGTAAGAGCTTTGGGCTTCTTGGCTACCTCTCCACTTTGTTGTTTGATTTAAGTCAAAGTTGGATTTGGCCCCAATCGAGGAGGATCTAAACTAGTTTCTATTGCTTCCTATAAATCATAGGCTTCGAGATAGGCTTTCATTTTAATCACCCATAATTGGTAATTTTCTCTGGTGAAAATAGGAGGATTAGGAGCAAAAAAATGGGTTAATGCCATTAAAAAATAACTTAGGTGTTTTAACTCTCAAATCTCACAAGTGTTTAAGAAAACTCTCAAGTATTTAAACTCTCACACTCAATTTAAATCTCACAAAAACCCTCAAGTGTTTCAGCTCACACACTCAATAAAATTGTAAAACAAATTCACAGTCCCTTAAGAAGAAAGCTCTGATACCATTTGTAGAGAATGGCAAAATAAAATAGATGAAATTGTTACTCAATCAGCATACAAAGTTCATTAATCTGATGCATTTAAATATAAGAATATTGAATTGAAACGTGAGAAAAAACAACAGAAATCTTAGCTAAAAAACTAACATCTTATTTGAACTAATGAAATCCCTTGATTTAAGGAACAATCATAAATTTGGAAAAACAAATCAGTACAATTGTTGCAACTTCTCCTCAAAATTAGCTAAGAAAGCCTCAAATATATCAACAAAAACATCAATTGGCTAGTATGCGGAAGGGATCTTTTTCTATATGTGATCATATGCAAAAGATTAAAAATCTTGGTGATTCTCTGCTTATTACCAGTTGTGAAGTTCCAGAACATGAATTAGTTTTGAGTGCCTTGAATATGCCTCACTTCAAGATTAAATATGCCTCACTTCAAGATGAGCAATACACGTTGATGATGCATGAGCAAAGGATTAAACAATTAAACACAACTTCTCAACTCCATTTATCAAAATCATCAGCTAAGTTTATGGCTTAAAGCAATGGTAACTTTCAAAATAGAGGAGGTGGTCAAAATGGAAGAAATGGATCTAGAGATTGAAGTGGCAGATAGAATGGACAAAAGATCTACTATCAATTATGTCAAAGGCAAGGCCATGATGCACTAAAATGTTACAAACAGTTTGATCATACTTAGCTGGGCAATCAAAGCATAAACCACCATCAGAACAACAACAACAATCTGGTTTCATCACAAGCAACACAAGGACATGTAAAACAACCCTCTCACATGATTGCCACCCCAGAAATAGTCAGAGACACATCTTTCTATGTGGATAGCGAGTCAACAAATCATGTCACAGCAGATCTTAACAATCTTGCTATTAGCATAGAATACAATGTTAGAGATCAGCTTGCAGTTGTTAATGGTAATCTACTTCCCATTAGTCTTATTAGCTCCACTTTATTACATATAAGGACAACCTCTCACACACCAATTTCCATTAAACATATATTACATGTCCCAAAAATTACTAAAAACATGTTAAGCATCTCAAAAATAACTAAATATAATAATATTGTGGTGGTATTTTCGGATGATTTTTTTGTTTTCATGGACAAAGTCACAAAGGAGGTGCCGCTTAAGGGAACCCTAAAAAATGGTTTGTATAGTCCAGACATCACCGCATTAACCAAGCCACTTCCTAAACTTTTTTCATCAACTATTTCAGCCCCAACAAGTAGCCTATCAGTCCATACCAAGCCACTTTCTAAAGTTTTTTCGTTAACTATTTTAGCCCCAACGAGTAGCCTATTTGTCTATACCAAATCAGATCAAAATGCTAACAATTTGTTTTTCAATTCCCTTAAAGACACAACAGGTTTATCTAAACATTGTAGCAAATTTGATGCTAGTTTAACTGCAAAAACCAATGTCAATGTATGGAATGCCATGCTTGGGTGTCCATCTCAAAATGTGCTTAAACAAATCCTTGGTTAATGAAATTCAATGTTAGTTTGTGTCCAATTGATTTTTGCGAGTCTTGCAAGTTGGGAAAACTTCACAAACTTCATTTCACCACACATGATATCACTGCGAAACTCCCTTTAGAGTTGTTATATTCAGATCTTTGGGGGCCATCCCCTTATATCTCCACTAGTGGTCACAAATACTACATTGCTTTCATAAATGCTTGCACCTTCAAAACCAATGTTGAACTCAATCTTGACAGAAAAATAAAGGCCTTTCAAACTAACACGGGACTTGAATTTCAAGTGTTCATTCTTTACTTGAATCAACGAGGTATTCAAGCTAGATTTAGTTGCCCCTATACATACTAACAAAATGGTGTCTCCAAGAGAAAACATAGACATATAACAGAGACATGCCTTACTTTACTTGCACATACGAAAATGCCTCTAAGCTACTGGTATAAATCCTTCTCCATATTTGTATTTCTCATAAATAATCTCCCAACTCCTCTTTTCAAAAACATTTCGCTTTGGGAAAAACTCTACAAAAAAAGAATAAACTATATGTACATGAAAACATTTGGTCGTGTTTGTTTTCCAAATCTAAGGTGTTATTCATAGCATAGCTTAATTTTCACACTTCAAAGTGCATTTTTCTAGGTTACAGTACTATACATAGAGGCTAAAAATGCTTAAATGCTGGCAGGAAAATCTTTGTGTCTAGACATATAGAGTTTAATGAGCTAGATTTTCCTTTTCAGTAATTATTTACTCCACAAAAAATCCCATATAACCTTCTCAGACAAAGTCTTCCTTTATTTGTTCTAAACTTAGCTTCTCTAAAGTTATACAGGTCTCGTTCCATTTCCACATATATAGAGGGTTCTCTAGTTGTAGTAACCTCTCCTCCTCACGGATCAATTCTAGTTCCTAATCACAATCTTAGGTACCTTTTATTGTTAACTTTACTAGTGACACATCACCTTCCCAATTTTACAAACCGGCAACCTCCTTCCATCCTATACAAACCAGATCAAAAAGTGGGATTTACAAACCAAAAGCCCTCACCTCCACAAATATTTCACTTTTAGATTATAAACCAAAAATAGTCAAAGAAGCCTTGACATATCCTAGATGGTATAAAGGCAAGTGTGAAGAATTTTAAGCCTTGGAAGCTTTTCTGTGTCTAAGTACAAAGTCAAGTTAGTAGCAAAAGGATTTCATCAAACTCAAAGAATTGATTACTTTAATACTTATAGTCAAATCATAACAGCTTCCATCATTAGATTTGTCTTTTCTCTTGCTATCTCACAAGGGCGGAATATCCGATAGGTTGATATCAATAATTCTTTCCTCAATGGAGAGCTTGAATAAATTGTTTACATACAACAACCTAAAGGCTTTGTCAATCCTACATATCCATCTCATGTTTGTAAGCTATCCAAGGTACTTTGTGGCCTTAAACAAGCCCTAAGATTTTGGTTTAACAAGCTAAAATCAACATTAATGTAGTGGGCATTTCAAAACTCAAAGTTTGATATATATTTTTTCTATAACAAGGCTGACACTCATCTGATCCTTTAGTTAGTTTATGTTGATGGCATCTTGATTACAGGCGACAATGTTAAGGCTATTGAAAGTGTTATTGCAAACTTAAACTCTAATTTTTTATTGAAAACTATAGAAAATTTTGGGTACTTTTCAAATTTGAGACCTTTCATGACTCATCAGGTCTTTACCTCACTCAAAAAAGTACACAAATGACTTGTTGAGGAAGAATAATATGGAGCCTTGTAAGCCTAATTATTCATCAGTCAGCATAAGTACAAAACTATCACAGTATGAAGGTGAACCTTTTGAAAATTCCTCCCTATATCAAAGTGTCATTGGTGCCCTATAATATTTTACCCACAATTACCCAGATATTAGCTTTATTGTCAACAAGCTAAGCCAATTCCTAATTGCTTCTTCAACTATACACTAGACTACCTGCAAAAGAGTGTTACAGTATCGTAAGTGCACATCACAATAGGAACTTCACTTCTAGGCTTCCTCAATGCCTCTTGATCTACAAAGTTTCAGCAATGCTAATTGGGCAAGCTCACTAGGTGACAGGAAGTCCACTATTGGCAAGTGCATCTTTCTAGGAGGAAATATAATTTCTTGGAGTTCCAAGAAGCAAACAATAGTTGCTCGTTCCAATACAGAGGCAAAGTGTAGGGCACCATCTAAAGCCTCCATAAAAATGCTTTGGCTTATATCTCTACTCACTAAAATTTGCTCTTCTATTCCTTATTGTCTAGTGATATAGTGTGATAGCACAGGAGCTCAATCTTTGGCACTCAATCCAATTTTTCATACTAGTGCAAAACATATCGTAATTGATGTATATTTTGTTAGGAAAAAGTAGCAGCAAGTTTACTGGAAGTTCTATATATTAGCACCTGTGATTAGCTAGCTGACATCCTCACTAAACCTCTTACTACTTGATTGCTTTCACCAGCTTGCTTCCAAACTAAACATGGTTCAAAATCCCAAGTTTAGTTTGCAGGGGGTGTTAGAGAATAGAGTTGACCCAACCTTGAATTAAATATAAAGCAAACCCAAACACAATCAACCCAAGTTCAAGCTTCTTCAAAATAATATGGTGCAACTCATATACAGGATGAAATAGTTAGTGTTGTTTCTAGAATCTGTTAAAATTCTATTTTAACAAAATATTAATTTTTGGCTAGTTTGTATAGATAAGAGCTCCTACATATTCTTTTCTGGTTTCCATTGATGTTAATGGTTTAGAAATGGACATCATAGATTATTTTATGATTATGTATATAAAAGACAATGCTATAGTGAATGAAATTATCAAAGAAGCTTTTATCACTCTTTGCTGAATTTTAGTTTTCATTCTAGAGTGTGGACCCTTTCCTTCAAAAACATTAAATAAGGAATTGAATTGGGGAGACAAAACTTATTCTATTATAAATCAGGTTACTGTTATACATAGGTTCTGTTAGGAAAATGGATAAAGTAACATTGATCTTTTTGTGCAAGCTTTTAGTTTTCATATTTATTTTAATTAATTATTACCTTGTAGAGTTAAGATGCACTTTTGTTATTACTCTATATATTTCTAGAATCTAGTATATCAGTTACTGATCATATATACCTCTTTGTTGAATATAGAAAAAAATTCATTTTTTTAGTTTTTACACGATTAACTAATGCTATATTTTGGGATATAGATGACTAATAATATACATCTATTATAGACAACGATGAAAGTTAAATTTTTACAAATAATGATTTGTCTGTATTCTCTTTGGTTATATTTTCTAAACATATTTAATTTTAATACTTGTTTATTTAAGTTCTCTAATATAAAGGTTCATATTATAATCTTTCATTTTAATGTTTAAATTTCCATCAATTTTTATTGAACAAAAGTTTAAGTAACACACTCAAAATAAATTATGTGTATATACATCAAATTTTATTAGCTTATTTTGATAAAATTAAAAATTTGAAAGATCTAAAAAATAGGTTTTGAATTTTGAATAAAATCCTAACTAATCTAGTTTTTATTAGGCACATTATTACTAATGCTTTTTAAACCTATAGAGAAAGAAAAAGAAGAAAGGGTAGTTGGAACTATAATGTGGAATTATGGAAGAATGTAAGTGATAGAAACATCTTAGACAAAGATGAATTTAGGGAGGAGATTTATACCTTGTGAAATGTACTAGGTAAGATTTATATCTCTTATAAAGAAAAACTATATAAGTAACCTACTTAAATATATTTAAGTTTTGAACTTTTATGTTTTAGGGGAGGGCACAAGCAATTTTTAGGTGGATCAATCCATATATGTGTTCTACAGCTATCCAAATATTTTGAGAATACCCACATAAGAGTGTCCCACATTGAAGAAAGAGGGGAAAGAAGACTAAGATAAGAGGTACATTGTGAAAGTTGATACATAGGGAAAAACTTCTTTGGCTTATCATTCATAATAAACTTAATACAGTTGTCAGACTCTCATATCTACAAATAAGTAGATACTACCCTCTATGTTCTACACATGAGGAATCCAGGGATCACTTGCTCTTCACTTGTCCAGTGGCTAAGGTGATCTTGATGGGGCTTTGTGTGCACTTGAAAAAGACTAGGAAGTGAAAAATGTCTCAGAACCTGGTGAGACGAATCACCCTTATTTTTGTCATAAATGAAGCTTTTACTAGGATTAAATTTCAATTCTAAAACCATCTAAAATTACTTTGATGATATACTTTTCTAGTAGGAAACTACTGTTCCATAATATATTAACAAAATAGTTCACTGTTTCAATCTTAAGCCACTCCTAGTTATTTAACGTTGTGCCTGAATTATCACTGATATTGATAATTTTGTTCTAGTTTTTCTATAAAAGAATTTGGCATTAAATTCTCCTTCCTTACGTCAATTCATTCAAGTAGTTATGAAAGGCTAGAGTTCCCATGTAAGACCTTAATTTACCATTATCTCAAGTTTTAAGGCCATTATCTAGTGGAGTAGCTTAAAGGATGTCCTACACCAAATTCAAACTCTTTTTTGCTTTTAATATCCCTGGTTTAAAAGCACTTGTCTTTTCTCATCTCAAATTTGATGACTTAAGTTTCTTAGTATAGGAATCTAAGGAGTGACCTTGAACTAAAGTTTCAATAACTTTAGTAAATGCTTCCTTAGGACTTATGACATTAAATAGCAAATTGTTAAATTTAAAGGGTGAGTACCTTCTTCCATCTTGTGCTCCTATTGAACCTTGATAGAGTTATGATCAAATATAAAATAGTATCCAATTTTTCCAAAGAATTAGGAAGGGCATTCATTCACTGGCTTTTAACTATGGATCTATCTAGATTCTTCATCAAATTTATATTAGTTGATTGATTATTATCCTAAGTATGTTCCATTTAGGGTATGGCTAAGCCATTACATTGATACAACATATATAATTTTCACTGTTGCCACTGAAGACGTTAATGTTGCCTTCTGATTCATAAATAAACATAATAGCATTGAAATCACCCATAACTATCTAAGGTAAGTAGGATTTGATACTAATATAGATTAAATATGACCATAAATGCTTACGAAGAGAAGAATTATTTAAAGTGTGAACAAAAGTGACTTGAAAGGTGCAACTAGAAGAGAGGAAAAAGACTTGAATATAAACGAATTCATTTGACATAGAGATAATTAAAACTATTATTTTATAAGGATTAAAAAAAGAATGTAATCATTAATAATCCCTAATGGTACCTAAGAGGTGGATAATGGGCGTTTATAAATTTTTAACTGAAGGTCATTAACTTAATATATTAATGATCATGATTTATAGAGCATAAAGGCAAGAAATAAAATAATAAAATTTAGTAATACACTCAAGTGATAAGGTAAAAGAGTAAGTAAAGAGAAATACAAACCAATTTATAGTGGTTTAATAAATAACCCTTGCCTATGTTTACTTCCAAAACTCTTCTTGAATTTTCAATACAATTCTTCTTCCAAGGCAAAGAAAAAACTTCATACAATATTTTCTTTGAAAAAGACTAGCCATTTTACAATCTTCCTCTAAAGTGAAGAGGAACCTGAATACCACTTGGAACACCCCAAAATATAATAAATGAGAACTAAAATGGAAACTCACCAATCAAAATAGCTTATTTTATCACTTTAATAATAAAAAAGGCTCACTCACTCAAAAAGAGATCGTGAATGCTCAAATCGTTGAAAAACAGTTAGAAATATGTGCAGAAGACACTAGAATGCTTCTTGATAGGATTTTAGGATTTTTACTAGCCTTTGAAGCCAAAACTTAGTCTTTACAATGACTAGTTACAAATCACTAGTCATCTAGTATAATATATTAATTGACTAGTGTCTATTGATTGCACAAATTCACTAGTCATTAAGACATTAGCTAATCGATCAAGCATATTTGTTGATTAATGCTTACCGTGAAGTGACATTAGTCAATCACACCACTTTTTTGGTTGACCAATATGTCAACAAACTCACATGTTACACTTTCAGCTTATATTAGTTGAGCACTAGCCTATGTTAGTCGATCAATCTTTACAAAAACATAATTTTAACAAATTTAAATGCTTAAACTTGATTTGTTTAATGCAATTATAAAAAAATATTCAAAATATCCCATAAAATGTGTTTGAAAAATCAAGAGGCATTTCTATTAAAAAAGTATTTAATAGCTCTTGATGAATGAAAAAATGCATGTAATGATATAATATGAAATGTTTATTCATGATACTCTTTTAACAAAGTGAGATTACAATTAACATCTCAAAACTTAAAATGACCTTGATATGCTTTGATCTTCTTTTATTCTTGACTTAATCTTCACTTTGTAGTAGCAAACTTTATCTTTTCTTTTATCATCTTCACGAATGATCTTCTTGAGTTATGTCTGATTTCACCTTGTTTTTATAAAACTTCTTATCAAGATAACAAAATCATTAGTGGGATTTATGTGTTGTTATCGTCAAAACATTGATTGCAATCTTTTTTAGTTCAATAATCTCCTCCTTTTTATGATGATAAAATATTTATAATATTAAAGAGTAATAATAAGATTAAGCGTATAAGTAACTATCTATATGATGATAATCAATAGCTTCCCTTGAATTCATGCTTAAAAATAATTAAATATAGAAAAGAGATATTTAAAATCAACTAGGTGAAATATGAATAATAAAAGATATATTACATATCAAGTAAAAGAAATTGCTCTAATATAATTAAATTGCTCTTTCCCCTTTTTAAAAACATTAAAAATCAACTAACTAAAGGAAGAAAACAAAATTTAAGCAAACAATATAGGTCATCAAGTTTATGTATCGTGATGTCTCGAAAAGAGTCAAGTTTGCCTTACAATGTAATAAGTTGATATTTAATGGCTTCTAGATGAGCATTAGGTGTAGACTTATGGCATAGTCATAAGGCAATAGCCTCATTATCTATAAGTAGCTTGATAATAACTCAGGAAAGGCTCATTAGGAACGACGTCATATGGGAGAGTCTCATTTATTAGTTAAAGATGCTAAGGTTAGGGTTGTTGCCACCGGTGTGGCTATTTCATTTAACCACCAACCAATTAGCAACCCATACAAATGAGGGTTATAAAGCTAAAAAATTAAAATTAATCTCATCTTCAATAGGAGGAATGTGAAAATGTTGGAAGATAAAACAAAGTGTTAGGTATAAGGAATGCTTTTTTTCTTAATTTGATGGAAATACATCATGTCGAGGAAAACGAAGAGGCGTGATATTGGATAGGATCCAAAGTTCATCATAGCCTACGAAAGTAAAGTGATCACTAAAAGAAATAAAATTATAATTAATAAAGAAATGATAGAATAAAGGAATAACATTGAGTCCATAAACATCTTTGAGTTTTTTAGTAACCTCTGCATTAGTACCTAAAGATGATTTTCACTCTATTAACCATAGATTAAGTTCAAACTTGATATTGGGTACAACAACTATAATGAGTAACTTTTTCAGGAATAGGAATGCCTAAGATCTTATTTATAAGATCATGAACTAAATGACTATCAATATCTTGGATTATAAATAAAATATAGTTGTCACCTTGAATCATTCTAAGTTAAAGATTATAATAAAATAGCGGCTAATATGAAAGGTTGTTTAAGAAGAGATTCCCACCCTCAATCAATGAAAAATTATATTAAACCATATTCCTTAAAATGTTTTAGTTAAGATGGAGAGATGACCTAGTGTTTTTTTATTACTCTCATAAGGTATAAACATTAAGCTAAGGAGAGTTAATGTTGAAATACTCATTCTTATTAGTAGAAGGAGGTATAGGTGGAGGAGGAGTCCTAGAAGGAGTATAGTTAGATATATGATTATAGTTCCCTCTAGTTCTTACTAAAGGGATAAAAGAAGGATAGAAGAAAATAGGGTAAGAATACAACAAATTAAAATTCTAAAAGTTATGGGTATAATGGTATATAGTCACCTATAGGAAAAAAATGATTCTTGTTAGAGCTTGATATCAACTAAATTTCCTTTTTCATTTTTGTTCAACTTTATTATGATGCTTATAGCTAGCCTTAATGGTTTAAATTAATCCATTCTAATGTTTTTACGTATTTATTTCGTGTACTTTACTTGATTAATAAAGATACCTTCCTTTATTTGTTTGATTAGGAGTTCAAGAAAGAATTTAAGCTCTCCCATCATGCATATCTCAAATTCCTACTTGTACACCTGAAAAATTATTTACATACTCTCATAAGTGGCATCAAATATAATGTCATCAACATAAATTTAAATAATTAAAATATAATACTTATGGATTTTAATAAAAAATGTAGTACAAACAATGGCTTTAGGGAACCTATTTTTGGAAAAATGAACTTCACCTATTATAGTAAGCTCTAAGAGTTTATTTCAAACTATATAATTCTTTAAAGATTATGTAGATATATTTAGCTGCATTATGATTTTCAAAATTGGAAGGTTGATCAATGTAAACTTATCTTTGAATACAACCATTTAGAAAAGTAAATTTAACATTCATTTGAAATTATTTAAAGTTCATATAAGATGTAAATGTAAGTAATAAGCTAATAACTTCTAACCTTGCTATTGTTATAAAATTTCCTCAAAGTTTATGCCTTCCTCTGGATTATACCCTTTGCAATCAATCTAGCTTTTTTTTCTTACAATGGTACTTAGTTCATTTAATTTATTTTTAAAAACCCATTCAATACCTACGATTTGATGATGTTTAGGTCTACATACTAAAGTTCACACATTACTTCTCTTAGATATTTCAACTCCTCATTCATAGCAAAAACCCAACTTTTATCGTTAGGATTTTCATTTTATAGTCTTAGGTCTAATTTAAGAAATGAAAGTAAGATGAGATAAATTTTAAGAAGAGATCAAGTTGTTACGCCTTATTGAGGATGATTCTTCTTGAATTTCCAATCTCTTGGAAACTCTTCATCCTTCTTATTTCCCTTACTCTATTCAACAAAGTGTTCATAAGAGGTGTTTTATTGATCCCCCTTATTTTCCTTAAGGATAATTTCTCTAATTCATTGGATACAGCTACACCATCATCTTTAAGATTTTTTTGGGATACAAAAGGGTTAGATTTATCAAATATAATATGAATAGGCTCTTCAATAATAAGGCTCCTTCTATTGAATCTTTTATATTCTTTTCTAGTTAAGGAATAACTAAGAAAAAATCCTTCATCCATGTTGGAATAAAAATTCCCTAAGTTATCTTTAATATTCAAAATGTGGCACTTATACCCAAAAAATTTGAAGTAACTAAATTTTGGCTTCTTCCTATAATAAAGCTTATAAAGAGTTTTATCTAAAGAATCTTATATAGGTTCTCTTCAAAATGTGATATGCAATAGCCATGACCTTTAAAGTCATATTCATTTATCATAGTTATAGCTATTTCTTACAATGTCTTACTTTTCCTTTCAATAACTTCTTTTTTTAATGGTAATTTGAGGATGAAAGTCGTGAAAGATAATATTATCTTCACAAAAGGCTTCAAACCTTTCATTGTTAAACTCCCTACCATGGGCACTCTTAATAGATGCAATACAGGTCTTCTTTTCATTTTGAACCCTCTTTATAAGTCTGAAAAATGCCTTAAAGCAATGATTTTTTGGTTAAAAATAAGACCTATATAAATCTAAACATAAAATTTATCAACTAAACTAGCAACTATAGTTGGCTCAAGAAAATCCATATGAGTAATTAAAATTTAGCAAAAGTTACTAAATTTTTGTTATTGAATGAGCTCTTAGTTTTTTTTTCCCATTTTGGCAAGCTCCATAATCTTATCTTTCTCAAATTTACATAGGACGTCTATTGATAAGTTGCATAAAGTTTAGATTAGAGATAGGCTCTACACTAGCATGTCCAGGTCTCCTATGCCAAATCCACATATCTTCACCATACCAATAAACATTAAGTACTTCATATGTTGGTCAGAGAAATAATCAAGATCAATTGTATATATATTTTCTTCTCTTTTCCCTAACAATGTAATGCAATAATCAATTATTTTAGATATAATGCATAAGTTTTGTTTAAAATATAGTTGTATCCTTTTCACATAGTTAACTCAAACTCAATAAGTTATATGTCAATTCATTAAATAAAAATACATTATCAATAATAGTGTAATATTCCATATAAACTTTGTTAACACCAATTATCTTACCCTTGATGTTATCTCAAAACATGATAAATCCTCCATCTTTGCTTCTGAGAGTGGAAAACTAGGATGCATCGCTAGTTATATACATTGAGCAGTCATTATCTATGTATAATTAGTTCCTCCTTTTCTTAAATACCTAAAAAATAACAATTAATATGTTTTAGGTACCCAAATGAGCTTAGATATCTGGTTATTATTCTCCTTCTTCTTTTCAACCTACTTCCTTAGGGGTTTGTTTATTAACCTTTGTTTTTTTAACAAAATTTGTTAATGTATTTATATTTACTATAAAAATATCATACCATGTTATATGAGTAATATGGGTTGGTTGTACAAAAATGAACCTTATGATTTAGTGTATGAATGCACTCCTTATTCTTTTATATGTATATGAGTTATTATAATTTCTCTTTTAGATAAATGAGTTGAATGTTCTTTTTGGGTAATGAAGAGAACTAGCATAATTATATGTATGAAGCATGTTTCTTTGATTTTATTGATGATTATGATGAGTGAAAACTCATGTCATGACATTATGCTGAATATGAGGCCTAATAGAGTATGAATGAGATTGCATGCTATCATATGTTTTTGCGTAAAAGTTGGGTCTATTCTTTATTTGATAGTGTTGAATTATATGCCTAGATTGTGAGTCATATATAAAAACATGATGCATTCTCTTAGAATAAGTCCTAGTGAATGTGGCACGTACATGCATATGCTTAGATGTTGATGCTCCATATTCATTTATTATTCTAGGCAGCAGTTCCTTCATTATACAAATGCTTTCCTTCGACAAAAGTAGTTTTAATATTGAAAAAACTCTCATAGCTATATTTAATTCCATGCCTACTATTTGAACATTTTTGTAATCTCCTTACATGCTTTCAAGTTTCTCACTTTCCTTTGTAAGCTTGCATAGAAGGCGTTAACCTCCTTATTCAATGTTTCATTTTTATGTTTTAATGCGTCTAAGTCTTGATTATCAATAATGTTCACAATTTTATATGGTTTGATAATATGCAAATCAATGTTTATCTTTTTATTTTTAGTTATTTTTCATTGTTTTTCTTTGATAATATCATCTCTCTCTCTCATATTTTTCATTTTCTTTTTATTTTAAATCTTAGCACCTTTGAAGTTCTTTCTTTTTGAGGAGTTCTTTTTTATCAAGAATTTCTTGAATTTTCAAGTGATTAAGGCAATATCTTCTTCGACACTTTCACTAATTGATGCCTCTTCCTCTTTGCTCAATTCTTGTTTTAAGACTTTGAGCACTAAATTCTTTTTCTTTAGAAGCGTTATTTTCTCTTGCATCTTTTAGAGCCTTGTTTCATATGCTAGGAGAGATCCAATAAGCTCCTACAATGATAGTGCTATTAGATTCTCATTTTTTATATGACCGTCACTTTAGCTTCACATCTTTGGAAGTAACCTAAGTAACTCCTTTACCATTTCAATATTGGTATAGGTCTTTCTGAGACCCTTAAAATTATAAAGTTGATAAAGAGAAGTTAAAGTTTACAACTATCAAAATAAAGATTAAAAAAAGAACAAAAGAAGATCAAGGCTTACTAAGGTCATACTTTAGTTTGTAATATCAACTATAATCTCACTTTGTTAATTTGATACCCTAAAAGGATCACTATGTATAAACATTTCATTTCACTTCATTGCATAAGTTTTTACATTCATCAAGAAGTATTAAAACTTTTGATTTTAATAGAAAAACACGTTGATCTTTTAAGCAAAAAATTTTAAGAAGTTTAATTCATAATTGCATCAATCAAATTGAATTTAAGCATTTAAAGGTGCTAAAATTGTGCTTTTCGAGTAATTGGTCGACCTATGTGGGTTAGGGGTCAATTAATATAATTTAAAGTTATATTATCATGAGCTTGTTATAATATTGGTTAAGGTATTGGTTGACTAATGTACCATAAATGGTCAGCCAATATGCCTACTGATCAATTAGTATTCCAATGGTTAGTTAATTTGGTGCCTTTAATATATATTAGTCAACCAAAACTCCGAATATAGTTGTTGTAACAACTAATTATTAGCTCTAACGACTAGGAAGGGTCTTAAAACACTATAAGTAGGAACTTTCTCATTGGTTTTATCTTCAAGAAGGTTTTAGGTGTCATATAGATGCAATACAAAGTGTGTTTAAATCATTTGAGCATCATTGCCTCATTTTTGTATTAGTGAGCCATTTTAGAGTTATCAAATGATAAAGTGGGGAGCTTTTAGCTGTAAAATTTGTTTTAGGGAATATATTATTATACTTGGGGATGATCCAAGTGAGATTGAGGTTGCTTTTCACCTTTGAAGAAGACTATAAAAAGGGTTCCTCTTCAATAAAAAATATTGTATAAAGGTTATTCTTCAAAAGAATTATAATGGAATTCCAAGAATAGTATTAGGAGTGAATGTTTGTAAGGTTATTTGTCAAACTACTATAAATCAATTTACATTCTCACTTCCTTATATTTTCCAAATTGTTGCTCAATTCTTTAATTAATTATACTAAACAATTTCTTCATCCTTATTTACAATGATTATTATTAATTAAGTATATTTATTAGAAAATTTTTTGAAACTTTTAAACACCTAGGTCATAAATTTATTAGAAAAGTTGTTAACACTTTTAAACACCAAATTCACCCTTACCCCTTGTGCCATTAGGGAATAATATAGTGGTTTGGTAGACAATCCTTGTCTATATCCACTACCAAGTCTCTTCTTGTATCTGTACTATAATTATTCTTTCAAGACAAATAATAACCTTTGTATAATCTTTACTTTTATAAAGAGTAACCTTTTATAATCTTCCTCCACGGTGAAGAGGAATCTCAATGACACTTAGAACACCCCTAGAAACACTAAATAAGAACCCTAATGGAACATTATAACTCAAAGTCGTTCACTTTTAATATCAAAAAGACTCATTAAATTAAAATGAGACAATGAATGCTTAAATAACACTTAGCAATATGTGTACAAGATACCCAAACTACTTGTAGAGAATTGGTCTATGTGTGTAATATATTGGTTAACCAATATATATTGATTGAATACATTCTTTAACTTTTGAGACATTGGTCAACTACTCAAGCATATTTGGTGACCAATACATCCTTATAAGGGACATTGGTTAATCACGTTACTTTATTTGTCGATTAATATGTTAATAGACTTACTTATTATACTTTTAGCTTATATTGGTTAACCATTAACCTATATTGGTTGAACAATCTCCCTAAAAACATGATTTTGACAACTACAAATGCACAAACTTAATTTTTTAAAAAAATACTCAAAATATTCCCTAAAGAGTTTTTGAAAGATTAAGAGGCATTTATATTAAAACTACTTTGATACCTCTTCATGAATGAAAAGACTCAATTAATAAAGTGATATAAAATGTTTATACATGGTGAGCCCTTTAGATTATCAAAATAATAAAGTGAGATTACAATTAATGTTACAAAATATAAATAACCTCGATATGTATTGATATTCTTTTGTTCTTGACTTAACCTTCAGTTTGTAAGTTGGAAACTTCATATTTTCTTTTTTCATCTTCATGAAGTATCTTTGCGAGTTATACTTGATTGCATCTTATTCTTACTTCCCATCAAGATAACAAACCCATTAGTATATTATATTTTGTTATCATCAAAACAATGATTGGAACGTCCCTTGGTTTAACAACTATTATAATAATGTTACATATTGGTAATTTTCAACCAAGTATTACCAAAAAAAGGTACATACAACGAAATTGTGAGATTGTATTTCCATTTCTAATAAGCCAATAAGTAAAGTTTATAAGAATCTAAAATGTCCTAAAAAGAGTTTAACTCATAATATATTAGGCCTTAACCAGTTTAAAGTCTAGTTAGCCCTTTCATCATTTATCCTATATTTTATTACTAACAAACATTTGGTTCCTAATAACTTGATTAAATGTTTTGCATACAATTTTCACATAC
Organism: Erythroxylum divaricatum; assembly: GCA_025434745.1. NCBI lineage: Eukaryota > Viridiplantae > Streptophyta > Magnoliopsida > Malpighiales > Erythroxylaceae > Erythroxylum > Erythroxylum divaricatum. Next base: position 24,375,855 of record JANTPM010000007.1, read on the forward strand.
TTTATCAACCTAATGGATGGATAGAAGAGTGTTGATACATTTATGGGAATGGACTTGGTATCAAGCTGACTATAATAACTAATAATAATGGTAATGGATAACCAATATTAGGGATGGTATTTAGTTAGATAAGCCTTATCTATCATATTTTTCTCTTGTATTACAATCAAGCTTATATTATAAGGGTAGATAAAAAGTAGATTACCATCTATGATGTCCTTTTCATTATTGAATATGGGAACATAAACTATCAACTTATTTAATCAACCCTATCATCATGTCTTAAAAGTATAGAAAGCATTTAAATATGTTAAGAATACAGATAAGTTCATATGAACTAAGTTAGGTATATGACTAAATATAAGTTATAACTTCTGAAATTAAATAATTAATTATATTAATTATATGTTAATATTTATGTATGATAAAATTTTGGAATATCAAAAGTCTAGGCATAGTTGATTACTATTATATATATATATGGTCTTGTAAAGTGGAGTGATCACAAGTATAGTGTTGTTATAATAAAATTATGTTTTGTTAAATCCTCCCTCTTCTTATGATCCCTTTTTAAAACCTTTTCTATACCCAACAAGGTGATATTAGAGCCTTAATATTAAAAGTTATGGTGAATGATAACATGATTACTTTCTTAGTCCCTAATTTTACAAAAGACAAGTGTAATAGCTAGTGCATTCGTATGAAGCACTACTTAGTACATATTATTCATAGGGCATTGCAAAAAATAGTAATGATTTTTCACAAGATATAAATTCTATCACATAAGCCTAGAAGGATATTTTATAAATCACTAAAAATAAAGATCAAAAGGTCATGTTTGTTGGATGAGACCACCTCTAACGAGTTGTCTAATGCTACTATAGGGAAGCAATTATAAGACATACTTTAAGTAGCTTGTAAAGGAAGGAAAAGATAAAAAAAAGGAAAAGAAGTTGACTTCACACAAGGTAAATTTAAAGTTATTTAGATATAAGAATCTAAAAAGTTTTTAAATTAATTTACAAAAGTTATGGAATTATGAATCAAATGTGAAAACTCGCGAGAAGTGTTAGACCCCGAATTTTTTTTAATGATGTTCTTAAGTATTCTATGCCCTAATTTGATTAATTTTGGAGTATTAGTGGATAATTGAGGTAGGAGAAATAATAAGGGTAATATGTGTGAGGGCATTTTGGGAAGATGACTTAGGTTGGATAGGTAAGAGCCTTGTTAAGAAGGGTATAATGGTATTTGACTTAGGCTTAAGAGTTAGAAAGAATTAGAAAAGAGAGAAAATAGAAGAAAGAAAGAAAAAGAAAAGAAGGAGAAGGAAGAAGAGAAGGTGTCGTGGGTGGAGGAAGAGAGAAGAGAAGAGAGTTTTGTGATTTCAGCGATTTCCGACAGTTTCGAACCATTTCCGGGTAAGTTCTGCTTGTGTTAATCTTGTTTTGGTTAGATTAAACTTAGAAGAATGTAGAATGTTTGAGAATCGATGGTTTTAGGGTTTTAGGGCATAAATGTAAAGATTTCCTTGGGTTGATGTGCTTGTGATTGATTTGAAGCTTAGAATGGGTTAGAAATGTAGTAGAGGACTTAATCTATAGTTTGGTTGTATTGAATTTGAGTTCAGGAAAGGATTGAAGTTGAAAAATGCTTGAAATCGGGTTTCAGAGTTCGTCTCCAGACCGGCACGTCGTGACGTGAGTATGAACACGTCGCGACTTGCAAGAGAGGGAAGCAACGTCGCGACGTGTAAATGTTTATTCACCGCGACGTACGAAATAGTGTTCATCACGGCGAGCTCAGGCCTTCGTCGTGACGAGCGTGGTTGCACGTCACGACGAACGGGCCGTTCGCAGCGACCTTCATCACGGTGAGCCCCTATGTTCCAGCAAAGCTATATTTTGGTATTTTTAGGCATATCTTGAGCTATAGATGCTCAATTGAGGTTATTTTAGATTCGTTGTGCTCTGGAAATAAAGAACTACAAGTTTATGAAGAAAGGAACTTTGGAATCAGCCTTTAAGGGTTCAGGAATTTAGATGGAAGTCGGATGCAGACTTTTAGTGCTTTACTTTTGATTGTCAAGTTTTATGGAATAATTCTTTGGATATTGATTAAGTGAGAACTTGGTTTATTATAGGGAACCAAGCCGACCTGACCCAATCGCAAGAGGAAGGACACCAGTGAGTTGGATACTTGAGCGATATTAGGTGGGTAATATGTTTATGGTTATTCTGTGTATGGGCAAAATGTCTTGTGTGTGCTTGCTTGTATTATGTGACATTACTTGTGTCGATTTTTTATAAGAAATATTGAACATGCATTATGATTATGATTATGCATGGCCTTGATAGGCCTTACGACATATTTGGCAAGAATGGAAAGAATGAAAATAATGAAAGCTTTGAAAAATGCTTTGAACATGGAATGAATGGATTAT
>JANTPM010000007.1:24388963-24399761 GCA_025434745.1 Erythroxylum divaricatum
AAAATATCAATGTAAGTTATATCATATTTCAAGTAAAAGAATTGAAATTATGAAATTTATACTAAAAAAGAACTGAAAATAAAGAACTGAAATCATTTTTTCAAAGAATAGATAATTCATCAAACACCTTACATGCATCAGAAATTTATCCCAACATCACAACTAAAATCACTTGTTGTTCCTTCTATCATTAGCATTTATACCTTAAATTAGTTTTCTAGTCACAAAATATACAAATAAACGAAAGTAATCAAATACCCAAATAAACTTTTACCCAATATACGAAAAAACACATGACAGTAGTTGCATAAATACCTCCATTGAAAGACACCATGACAATGGTTGAAGAAGATAACACCGACGAGTTAGAAAAGGAGTCCACAATAGAGAAACCAGAGAGAAGAAAACCGAAGATGAATCGCGGGAAGAAGGAAGAAGAAAATGCAGGTAGAGAGGGGGAGATGTCGAGTGAGTTTAAATTTAAAAAGAATTTACCGACGGAAATTTCCGTAAGTAAACTAAAAAAAATTATTTCGTTAATAATTCCCACCTTTTTACCGATGGATATCTTATACCGTCGCTAAATCATTTACCGATGGATATCTTATACCGTCGCTAAATCATTTACCACGGATATCTTATACCGTTGTTAAAGTCTATCGCAAAATTTACTTGGATAATTTCCTTCCATATTTACTTGGATACCATATCGTCGGTAAACAAAATTTTTTCCGTCCATTTTATCAACTGAAATAAATTTTTCGTCAGTAATTTGCAACGGTATATTTTCCGTCGATAATAGTCGTCGCTAAAGTCTATCACAAAATTTATCGGGATAATTTCCTTCCATATTTAGCAACGGATATTTGTACCGTTGCTATATGAAAATTTAACCGTCAATTTTTCTAACGGAAATGAATTTTTCGTCGATAATTTGCAACGGTATATTTTTTGTCGGTAATAGCCATCTCTAAAGTATATCGCAAAATTTATTAGGATGATTTCCTTCATATTTAGTTATGAATATTTAAACCGTTGCTAAATGAAAATTTTTTTGTCAATTTTACACGAAAATGGATTTTTGGTCGATAATTTACAACGGTATATTTTCCGTCACTAATTCTCGCTTTTCTTGTAGTGATAGAAGCTATATATGCTTCAACAAACAAAGTTTTAAGAGCATTTAATCCACTTGGAACTAAAAGTAATCTTATAATAACATAAAGACGAGTAAGATAAGATTAAATGAAAGGTGTAGAGAATTGTTATTATATATAAAAATAATCAGTACAAAAGAAAAATTCATTAGGGTTTATGCTATATATATCATATTGGGTTTGGTATATATATATATGATATTGTTTCAGAAACTCAAATTTTGAGAAATTAAAAGATGGTGATGATATAGGACAAAATTTGTAGCTAAATGCATTTATATGTTTCAATGCGACCTACTTCATCCTCTATCAGGTTGCGAGGCTTAGGTTATCAAGGCGGGGATGCAGAAAAAAGTCATTTTACAGGGGCATGGTCATGGCCGCTGATATATAAGCATTAGCAAGTCCACGGTCACTAGTGTCTACAAGCTATTTCCCGGGTAGTCCTAGAAATCCTTTGCCTGGTAGTCCTCCGATCCGCTAGTTTTTGTTCTTTTCCTAGCCTAGAACTGCTTGTCTTTTGCTCAACAACATATATATATATATATATATATGTGCAAGTAGATGCGTTTAATTCCTTAATGTAATTTCAAATGAGAAAGATTGTAAAACCTATTATGTTCTGTTCACTTTTATGAACATCTACAAGTTAATTACTCCTTGTTCTTTTTGCAGAGAAGCTTGGTTAGGTGTTTTTCAGTTTTGCCACTGCCATTTGCGCTATCACTGACTCAGGAGACTGCAATTTCTGCTTGTTTTGTTATTAGCTTCTTTTTGTTCTACAGTACTTACTGGTATCAGTTGGTACTCAATTGTTTCGCAAGCATCCTTTTTAGAGCACAATCACTAGCTCCATCACGAGTGCAGAGAGCTCTCAGCCTCCAGCTAGTCAGTGTAAGTGTATGCAGCGTGCACAATCCGTACGTACATTGAATGGCACCATAACATTGCCATGCACGTCATAAGTTAATTTGCATGATAAAAAGAAGAGAAAGGTCTATCATGGGAAAGAAAAGTCTGTTGGGAAGCCACGGAGATTGCCTGTGAACCAAGAGCTGGGAGCAGTAGCATCTTATACAACAAACAGGCAAATCATACTTGGCTTACTTGTGACACCAATGCGTTGGAAGTCCATGTCACTCCACGTTATCTATAAGAGGTCATGTTTTGCAATTTAAAAATATTCTCAATCTATGTACTTATTTTCAAGGCAAAAATATTGGTGTTTCTTTTCCACTATCTTTTTAATTTATTAAAAACCTTTACAACTAATTTATTATAATATTTGGGGTCCATCCCATCTCTTCCCCACTATAGTTATAGACATTCATATCTTTATGTATGATTTTAGTTATTTTACTTGATTTTTTTCTATTTGTTTTCAATCCTTTAAAACCACCACTTAAAATTTATTCTCCTCTACCATACAAATCTTTCAATGCAATGAAGCTCTTGAACTCGCAAAAGATACCTTTACTCACTGTCCTCTTTCTAATGGAATCACTCTTGGCATCTCTTGTTCCTATCCCAAACCAAATGATCTTGCTGGAAGAAAACTTCGTCACATAACTAAAACTGGCTTCACCCTACTTCTTCATGCCTTTCTTCCTAAGTTTCTATGGTACGAAGCATTCACCACTATTATCCATCTTATCAATCTTTTACCTACTCTTGTTTTTCATCATAAATCTTCTTACAAAATCCTCTAGTGCACTCAATCTGACCTTACTCATCTTCGAGTTTGTGGTTGTGTATGCTTTTTCTTATTTGGGCTCTACTCATGCAGAAAAATTTACACCAAAGTGTGTACTATCTATTTTCTTGGTTATACCTTACAATATAAAAGTTATCGATGCTTTGATCTCATTACCTTTAAATTTTATATTTCCAGTCATGTTTGCTTCATTGAACATCTTTTTCCTTACAAACTACCTCACCTTCCACCTCTCATATTTATTTACCTTTACCTCTTCCCCCTCTACCCTCTACTTCTTCCTCCCCTCTATCACAACCACATCACCTCCTCCTCCTCATCCCATGATCACATGTACTCGAGATCACACACATATCCCTCGTCATTTCTTCTATGTTATTACAATTTTAATTATTTAAAATATGTAAGTTACATATGCAAATTAATTAAGGAAACTCTTGACAACATTATGATATCTACTTCTATATAATTCGTGTACCGTACATTGTTGTATGGTTTCAGGCATGGTTTTGAAACTCGGATCGGACTGACCGGTTCGATCGGTGACCGGTCGACTATCCTGTCCGAATTACCCCTAAAAATTAGTTTTTAATTGAACTAGTACGAACTGGGACTGGTCGAACCGGTTCGATTACTAGTTCAATGACACAATTTTATATATATACCCTCATTAACGCTTCTACTCTCTCACAGTCTCACTCATCGATAGGGCGACTTTTTTGTCTTTTTCTATACATGTTGCCTTGTCCTTGACAGACAAAGATTTCAAGTAAATAAAGAAGAGGATGGATGTCAGCAATGTCAGATATAGCACTACTTTTAGTTATGGACCATGATCAACTATAAACTTGCATTTAGAGAGAAAAACTTGAAATTTTTTAGCCAGGCTCCCGAGGGCGAGCCATATTCATTTGCATTTGCAGCCAGCCTCGCCTTTATACTTTTTTATTTATTTCTATTTTATATTAATAAAGTAAATTTCTTTCTTAATGTTTTTAAATTTATAAATGGTAATTATTTTATTTATGTGATTATTATAATTAGGTTTGTAGTTCAGTTTCAAATAATGCATTTATTTATCATAAGTAATAAACTAATATTTATTTTATATATTTTAACTATTAAATCAAATTTTATTTGAAATTTATATATTTTAAAAATATATTTTAAATTTAATTATATTTATTTATAATTATTAAATTAATTTTATATATTAAATTAAAATTGTGATTATGTCTAATTAAATATAAAATGAAATGGCATTAAAATGATGAAATTGTATTATTGTAATATTTTAAATATTTTACATTATTCTTAATTTAATGTGTGTATGATGATGATTGTCTTTATTTATATTAATTGTGGTTATTTTTTATATGTAAATATTTAAAAATATTGTTAGACTTATTTCATATTAATTGTTATTATTATTTATTATTAAGATTTTTGAAAGCATGATTGATGTAAATAGTAAATTAGTTAAGTATACAGTACAACTATATAATATATCAATAGGGACTATTTTGCAATTTTTAAAAATTTTAGGGACTATTTCATAAATTTAAAAAATTACTCGAAACGGTACCGGTACAGTTTCGTTCTAAAACCTAATCCGATGTCAAACCCGGTACGGTATTCATAACTTTGGTGCTGAACCATGCGTATCGTTTTCAGGTTATGGAGAAAAAACCGCATAATTCATCTGCGAAATCAGAATGATACTACACTCTTGGATCTTGATATATTAAAGAAAAGGAAGAAGAATGGAATAATATTTACATCTTGTGGTAAAAAAAAGAATGGTAAAATATGGGAATTCTTAATACGATGCTGCAGTCTCCAATGTTAGGAGGACTTCTATAACGTACCAGACTGATGATATGATACTATTACTATGCCTGAACTTTATATTATTAACAGTTTTACATGGCATTTAATTTGGAGCTGAAGCAGAAGATTGGGAGATTTCTCAGGTTTATGAATATGTACCATGTGTGGACTTAAAAGAGTGAACCAAAGCATGTGCAAAACATAAATAGGGTCTGAAATCCACTCTGACGTTGTTGAAATAGTCCATAAGCTCGAGGAAAATTCAGAGAACTAATACCTACAGCCATATAGACAACCTATTATGTAACATGGAGTGAAGCCCTGTCTTCGCCCAGGGTTTGAATTAAAGCTGTCATACTTTTTCTATGTACCAAAACCAAATGCTGGACACCAGAAGTACTAATGGAGGGCCTGATGAGACATTGATAGGTGTCGAAAGTATAATTAAACGAAGGTGAGTTTGGGTTGAAGTCTATCCCCTTCTCTCACATACAGTACAACTCCTTTTACCATTTGTCTCATTGGCGGCATTGGTTAGGCTGTGGGGCTTTATTGGACTGGAGCGGCCTAATGGAACCCACTAGCGTAGCCAGCCAATCACATTTAATATTGGTCGAGCTAAAGGTCTAGGTGTGGCGGCCCCTGCCAATTCCTTGCAGAATCAAATAACCAGCAAAGAGGATTGTAATTTCTCGTCACCATTCCCTTGAAATAGCTAAAGTTTAAAGTTCAATCTGCTATTTGCTGTAGCCGATCTCTTGGCAATGGACATATCCATATTTGTTTGGTGTTCTACATAATATAAGGTCTCCTGGATATACTAACATGATGGGGCTGGTTATATATATGTCTCTCGTACTCTAAGCATGCATCAAGTATTTCTTTATTTGGGTGTGTGTGTATATATATATTTGCAGGAGGCAGGAATCAGGACGGCATTTGCGCCTTCCAACTTGCTAAAGGCCTATATTTGAAGACCAATAAATTGAGAAGAACATGGAAGAAGGATGATATAATAAATTAGGTCCGATTCAGGAGGACATAACTTTGCGAATGTGCCATCAATCTAATCATGCTTGGCAATAAGAATATATGTGAAAGCGTTCAGCTTTCTTATCATGCAGCCACCACTCTTGTCTGCAATGATTCCATGCTTGGCAATTCAATAAATGGCGTTGAAACGTACAATATTCTCCTTCTTTAAGCATTTCCATTGTCTGCCAGCAGCTCTAACCACATTACCATATTTATGTATCGTCTCATTAATTCTATATTTAGCACCTTACTCAATTCATTATCAGATACGTAAATCTAATTGCAATGATGAACTTTGGGACTCTGATTGAGCTCTTCAAAATACATTGTGACATGGTTTGATATTACCACTGAACTACTGTGATTCTGGGAATTGCCACGATTGCTATTTATATCAGATAACTGCATCTGCATGAACCACATAAGAACAATTTACAAATATTATGCGCAATGGCAATTGGCAATATAGTCTGCCATCTTCTATTTAAAGTCATTTCAAAAAAAATTGTACATTTTTCATCCCAAGACAATAACTTATACAATAAAGGACGCATCTATATATAGGAACAAGAAAGAATGCACCGTTTCCACTTCAACTCCATCATCTATGTTTCGTTTTCGTTGTCTTTTTAATTATTCTTAGCTCCTTTTCTAGCAAACCAATGCCCAAGAACAGAAACAAAGGGTCACTTTCTCGACATTATAAATTATGTTGTTTAAGCTTTTGTGACCTTTAAGTTAGCTGTATTGAACGTAGTACTGGCGATAAAGTGATTGGATCTGGATGATTGGGCCGTCGGAACTTTTTATTCCAGATACTGCAAACTTAACTGGATAAACTAGCTTTATCGTGAAAATACACTTAACCCATCTAGTGGCCGAGACATATGGAAAGAAAGAAAAAGAGAGAATACATGCCCATCAATATATGGATTCCGTAGAAAACAAACATATATATTATATACTTCATTCTGTGTGGAGCTAAATGTGCTATAACTTTAGGGAAAAGGGGTCTGCCATTAAAGCTACAAGCTCATTGGCGTTTAAATATATTCATTATATATGAACGTGCAACTTCGAGACAACACCAGCTGCAGGGCAAATTAAGAAAGTTCACAAAAAATGAAGAGCACCTTTCCACTTCAATTTTTAAGCTGAAGGAAGATACATAGCTGTCAACAGATATCTATCTGTCAAAGCTTTAACCTTTGATCGAGTGAGGCGTATTCTTAGTTATATACAACTACGCTTTCTAATAACATCTCCAATCTTATTTTGTTCTCTGGTAAAAAGCACACGATTTTATAGTGATTTGAAGGCTTCTGACTCTCCATGCATGAAAATTATCTTGTTAATCAGTTATATCATGCTATTGAAAATCGAACAACTTGTATAAACATCAGAGCTAATACCTCATATGCAAGGAATGGACTGCTATTGGAAACAATTAATTAAAAAAATTTTGGTTTCCTTCAAAACTTAAGGACAGCATATGAGTTTAGAAGTTCAATCAATCGTATAGTTGGTGGTCCTAAGATTTTGACAAAAGCTAAATGTTTTAGCATATCAAGGACAATCCCAGATTTTCATCTTTATATGCGTACATATTGATGATTTTTCACTTTATTGACAAATTAAAACGAAGATAGACTCATCTTAAACGCTTTCCGATACCTGCAATATTCTGGTAAAGCAGTGACAACTTAATCAATCGCTTGAGAAATATGAAGGATTGTAAAAGAGAAATATTTGATTTTTCTTGAGAATTGAATAACTAAAAGATTCATATCCAGACACATCTTGAACACATTTCAAAGAGAACAGTAAGCCTGGAAACTAATTTTTGTGTTTTTCTTTTCTTTCCTTCAAGAGCAAACAATCAAGTTTCATCAAATTCTATCGACGGCTAGAATTAGGCGGAGAATACTCACAGACCACCTCAGTTTCCACTTCTCTTCTATGGAAGCTCCTGTGACACCCACAAGCTGCGCAGAGAAGAGCACCATTCGTACCCTCCTCTCCACTTGCCATGAACTCTCTGCAGCCATCCACCGCATATCCTCCGATGTTTGCTGCATGATTCTTCTGACACTCACCATATCGGACGCTTCTCATCACAGAAGATGAAGTTGCTGATGTTCTTCCAGACCCGTCCTTTTTTAGTACAACTTGGCTCTTCTTCATCATCTTAAAAAACCCTAATCTTGTGTTTGTGTTGGTGGGAATAAGGGAAATGGAAGCAGAAGATTGTTATAAGTGTTGAGTTTGATCGTCCAAACGGGGAAATGGCAAAAGGGAGCTTATATTTTGATTGAGACAGAAGAAAAAGGTTGTATACTATACCCTCCAATAAACTTTTCGCGGCAAGTCTAAATGAGTATAGCCCTAACCCTAGCTAGCATCTACATTTACGGGAATTGAATTTAAGAAGTAGAAAAATTGCCACTAGCCGTCTTTATTTTAATTTCATTTTGGAAAAAGTAAAATTTCGGCCAAACTCATGCTTTCAACAAGTCCTCTTCTTCCACGTGATTACATCCTAAAGGAGCTTCCACTATTTTGGTGAAAAGATGGAGGATGGTTGGGGTAGATAAAGCGTCAACTTTATAGACAAATTATTCCCTTTTACAAAATAAAGAATGCAATTTTGAAGAATCCAATAGGTATCTTCTCAAATTCAAGGATCACTTTAATTTCTCCCGTTACAAATATATTGGAAACCGGAGTTTGGAGTTATGGTCACAGAGTAGGCTGGAATGGTCATTGAATTTGATATCAACTCCAACTCTCCTAAGCCATCACAGAGAAAGATGGAGACTTTTTGGACTATAACAGTAATTAATCTGAGTCATACAGAGTGACGTTTTGATTGGTACGTACTCTGGTAATAAATAGGGGCCGGTGACGCTGAAAAGGCAAAGTCTCCATGGCCTCCTGTAACTGTGGCAACAACTCCTGTCTAATTATCTAAGCTTATTTTGATGAATTGAACCATCGCCCACCATGTGTGAATTAAGTAAGCTTCCTGTCAAGGACAAATATAAGGTTCCAAAATTTCAACATCAGTAGGGTGCTTTTCAACCTCTGGAGTTTATTATTAGGTTACATGTCCTACTCCGGAAGCAATTCGCAATGGGAGCACACGTCCACGACAATAAACATGATTGCTTGTCATTGAAACTAAATATGCAAAATTATAGAAAGCACTTTTAAGCAGCTAAGGAGATACTTACTTTTACGGGAAACAGTGTCATTTTCAATTAAAAAAAAAATCCTGACGTTTTTTTCCTCATTTTCTAAGAATATGTTTGGCAAAGTCAACATGAAAAAAGGTTTTCTCTATACATTACAAGAAAATATATATGTTTTCAGCTCTATTTTTGTCTTAATCCTTCTGTTTGTAACGCCTTACTGGATTAGCGTAAGCTTGTGTTAGCAAAAAGTGATTAAAATTGTTATAACAAATGGACTTGACTATTGAATAAGTTTCCATTTTATATTTGAACATTATATGTGTGCTTGCGTGTTGGAGACAGACAAACAGAGAAGATACAAGCCAAATAATTGTGTCTATATCATTGTATCCCCTAGAGAACATATGTACTGTAGCAGTACCAGACTCTTTTGGAATTTCTGGGGAGTCCTCAAGGCATTATATACTCACAAGGTTAAGGTTTCTTATCACTATTTGCATTTGGTTAGTTACTATTGGATGTGAAACTCTTGTATTTTATTTATAATTATACATTAATAGAGATTATCAGTCTAGATTTTAACATCATGTTCCACTACAAGAAAATGTCATTTAGCGACAGTTATTACCGACAAAAAATGTGTGGATTTTGTCGGTAATATTCGTCGCTAAACAATATTTTTCTTGTAGTAGAACATATGTTAAAATCTAGACTAATAATCTCTATTAATGTATAATTATCAATAAAACACAAGAGTTTCACATCTAGTACTAACTAACCAAATGCAAATAGTATAAATTGGTGACGAAATGAACCAACGGATAAAGGCGGCGTAAAAAGGACCGTAAATAAATTTACCGACGAACATTTTATATACCGTCGGTGAATATACCGATGGTTTGCTGTGACCGTTGGTAAATTTACCTATGACCTTTTTCTTTTCACAGACATATTTGTTGACGCTATTGGTTATTCCGTCAGTAATATTGCCAACGGTTACAAATGATCATCGGTGAGTATATCGATCGTCATGTGTAACCGTTGGTAATATTACGATGGAAAAACTAATAGGGTTAGCAAATATTCCGGCGAAAAGAAAAAGATCGTAGGTAAACTGATGATTCAGCAAATCCTGGCCGTAAAATTGGCGACGACTATCAATATTACAAATAGTTGCTCTTTGTTCTATCGGTAGATATCATACATTTCACCGATAGTTTGTGATATTCCGTCGTTAAATATAATGAATTTTACCTATGTACTTGTATTTTCTATTGGTCAATAATTTTAATTTTTTTAAAATCTTGACATTAAATTTTATTTTATGATCTTATGATTAATGCATAATTTCAACAGTTATGAATTATCAGCACATAATATTTTTGATTTAGTTATATATTTATTTTGTTTAAACAAAAAACTGATTGATAATATAAAGTTAAAATTATCTTTATTGATAATTAAAACATTAAATTATACATAATAAGTCTTTGTAATTCAAACCAAATGATTACAAGAACACTATTATCCTGTGATCACGGATGCTTCGAGATGCTACCCCTCTCCTGTAACTCGTCCACCTCATGTCTCAGCTGAAATATGTACTCCATCAATGTCTGCACTAGTCTGAAGCTCATTGACTTCATTGGTTGTCGACCGTCTACTAGATTTTGCTTTACTGGATGTGGAGGATTGTGAATGATATGTGTTCGCAAATGAACCTAACCTAAAGATCCTTTCACGGCGATCCCCACCACCCACTGCATCAAGATAGGTCTGACTCTCATCAGTAGCTTATTCTTGCTGAGACTGTCACTTGATGTTTTCTTATATTTGGTTATATTAAAAGGCAATGTTTATATTAGTAA
>JANTPM010000007.1:24418303-24439316 GCA_025434745.1 Erythroxylum divaricatum
GCCAAAATCAAATGAAATCAAATTACCTCCTCTCAGTGTTTAGGCTGAGCAGTTCCCTAACGTGGGAGATTACTCCTATGTTGTAAGTATTAGATAGACCTATATATGATAAAAAAAGATTATGAGTTTATTAGGTGGAAATGCCCAATTTTGGGGCTGTTTGAGGTTTATTGGAAACTCATTACTAACAAAATCGTTGTTCAACTAAAACATTGTCCTCAAGGGGCAATATGCCCAAGTTATTTTATCAGTTAGTCTCCAACTTCAACTAATAATGCTTCACGCATGAAATCCTTCAACTATGTCTTAACAAATAATATAAGAAAGCAGGAGTAGAGCAATGGCACTTAGATAGCCTTTCATTTTCTAATATGCTAAAAAGTCAATATTACTCAACTAAAAAAAGCTAACTAAACTTTTCTTGTAGTGTCAGCAATTCACGAGATAAAATTAATAAAATTATATTTTTAGGTTAAATCTCAAGTAATTGAACAACCCAAAACATTACGCATGACAACTTATTCGCACCAGTTGTTTCTAGATAGTGGGTGTTGTTGAAAGGGTAATGTATGATAAAATCATGATTTTGTGTAATAAATACTTATGTTGTCAAGGAAATATTGAAGAGAAGCATCTATAAATAATAATACCATTAATAAGTAAACATTAAACACAAAATCAAAGATCATTATCCAAATTTACATTAGGATTCATGTGTCATTTCCATTAATTAAGTACAAGCACAACACAAAACTTGATAGAAACAAACTTCTAAACTTAAGCTAAAAAGAGAGGAAAATAAAAGAAAAAAGAATGAACCGAGAAACAATATGCAACGGCGAAACTCTAGAAACAGAGGGACGGACTAGACAACGTTTGATAGCAACGGTGGCAACCAGAGGAAGGAAGCAGGCAGAGGTAGTGCAACGGACGTTTTGTGGTGGGCGAGAGAGAAAGGGAAGAGGTAACAGGGTAGTGTGATGGGACCAAACAGAAAAAGAGAGCAACATGGTAATTTTTACACAATTACGTTTTGTGTAAGGATATACAGTTGTTTTCGATCTTAAGTTAAAATTTAAATTTACCGACGGAAGATTTTACTGTTGGTAAATCTGTCAATACATCTCGATTTGACAATGTTTTATTAAATACGTTGTACTCAAAAGGAAATGACAACGGTTAACTTTTAGCTTTATTAACAGAATACAGTTTCGTCGGTAAACAACGACACATTCATCTCTTTCACTGACGGTGATTCTTATTCTGCCGCTATATTATATCACAAAAATCATCCAGACAATATCTCGTTCATCTATATCGATAAATATTTTGTCCGTTGCAAATTATCATATATTACAATAATTTCACCAACGGAATGTCATTTTTTGTCGGTAATTATCAACGGTATTGTTTCCGTCGTTTTCTTGTAGTATTATGGTATTTCATTGACTGTTGTTTAATTTGATCAAAATGATGAAGAGTGAGAACAAGATGGCAAAATTGATCGTTTTCCTTCAATATGCCAAATGCACTCCGATTTTTCAATCCGGTGTCCTACCATTAATGATGCATACGAATCAACACGAAATTAGCGTTAGCCATGATACAAACCTGTATAACTGTTGTTAGATGAAGATAGTGAAATAGACGGGTAGCTTTGAAAATACGGGTGTGATTATAACTTGGGACAGTATTATGCTAAGACCCGTTCCTCCTCACCAACCCTACCCAACTAAGCGAGGCCCGCTGTACCAACCCTATGGAGGATCTTTAGGCTCCAGTGGAAGGGTCTCTTCCCTACTATTCTCTTTGATCCTAATATCTCGCTCCACCAATCGTTTCGGCTCCGGTGAAAAAAATGTCCATTGTGGATTGATTGATGCAATTCTAGTAGAACGAAGTAAGAAAAACTCACACTTGATACTCTTTTTTTTTTGGGATAAAATGTAAATAATATATTTCATCAAAAAGGTAAATACAACAGTCTTTGGAGCAAACCACAATCAATGTGTATCAACATCGAAGTTCCCTAATTCCCCAATAAATCCAGTGAGAGGGTATATGCAAAAGTGCCCTAATTGACCCCATTACATCCGCAAAGGGACAAAAGCCAAATCAATACAACATATGTCAAAACAACCGAAGCATTAATATGCAAAAGTACCCTAATTTGCCCCATTACATCCGATTAAAATTAATAAGCATCCACCATTACATCCCATTAAGAGGCTAGAAGCAAAATTTCAGCAAATACCCACTATAACCGAAGTGACACCAAGGCAATCCAAAATCCTGCAACAATTGTACCCAATGCTCCAACACATCCAGCGGTACACCTTCATTATTTTTTAGCTTGGAAGGGTCTCTTCCCTACTATTCTCTTTGATCCTGCTGTAATACCCTTCTCCTGCCCATCGCTATTTGCTCCTACATTATCTGACATCGTATCTCCTTGAGTCATTCCTCGGTTGGATGTCGTCATAATCTTACTTGTGTTGCTGTTTTTTCTGATGCCCTGCATTTCCACTGGCTGACCTTCTGATCTGCATGGTTGTACTTTCCCTTGTTTCATTTTCTCCCGCACTGGTCATAGGGAGTTCCTTTCTCCCTTTTGTCCGAGTCTGTTGTCCACTTTCCTGCTGTGACCTTCCTTCGGTAATCTCAGCCCTAATTCCCCTTTCTTCAGCGCAAGTTGCCTTCTGCCGCTGCTGATCTCCAGCTTTGTTGTGAACATGATCCGCACCCTCATGAGCTTCAGAAATTGCAGGTAAACCTCCCTCCATTTCCTGAATTGGCTGGTTCTGTTTCCCATCAACTTCAGTCTCTACTTGTAAGGTATCCCTCAGCTGTTGTTTCTTAGTCTTTTTCTTGCACTCAAAAGGGTTGCGACCTAAGATCTTGCAATGGCAGCAGTAACTTGGGAAGGTTTCATAGTGTACCGATTGGAATCATGATGATGTTATTGATCCAGGAAATGATGTTGATATTCCTCAACAGGTTGACATTGATACTAAAGTGCCAGATGTGGTTTTAGTTCCTCCTAGGATATCAAAAAAGATTCCTAAATCCACTGAGACTTCTAAATTTTGAGACTATTACATTTACTTAGAGGAGCATGAATTTAATTTAGATGAAGACTCATATACAATTTCCATTCAGGATGCCATTTCTAGTCCTCGTAGTTCACAATGATTGGCAACCATAGAAGATGAGCTAGCTTCTATGAGTATAAATGGTGTTTGGGATTTGGTGGAATTACCCAGTGGTTGCAAGACTGTTGGGTGTAAATGGATCTTTAAGACTAAACATGATGCTAGAGGTGAGGTAGAAAGGTACAAAGCCAGACTTATTACAAAGGGGTATAACCAGAGGGAAAGTATGGACTATAAAGAGACTTTTTCTTCGATCTCTACTAAAGATTCATTATGTATTGTGATTGTTTTGGTTGCTCATTTTGATTTGGAGCTCCATCAAATGGATGTAAAAACTGCTTTCCTAAATGGTGATTTGTATGAAGATGTATTCATGAATCAGCCTACTGGTTTTGTTGAGAAAGGTAAGGAACATATGGTATGTAAATTGAGAAAATCCATTCATGGGTTAAAACAAGCCTCTAGATAATGGTACTTGAAGTTTGACCAAATTGTTTACTCCCTTTGCTTCAAGGAAAATGTTGTTGATCAATGCATTTACTCAAAGAAAGGTGGGAGAAAATTCATTATTCTTGTCTTATATGTTGATGACATTCTTTTCCAGTAATGATATGGGTTTTCTTTCTGAAACTAAATAAATTTTGACAACTCATTTTAATATGAAAGATCTCGACGATGCTTATTTTGTTCTAGGAATTGAAATTTATCGTTATAAATCTTGTGGTGTTCTTGGTTTGTCTCAGAAAAGACATGTTGAAAGGATCTTGAATAGATTCAACATGAAGACTTATAATCCTTACAATGCACCTATCCAAAAGGGTAACAAACTCTTGAATAGCCAATGTCCTCAAAATGATAAAGATAAGTTAGAGATAGAAAAGGTCTCATATGCTTCTGTTGTTGGTAGTCTTATGTATGTTCAAGTTTGTACATGTCATGATATTGTTT
This sequence comes from Erythroxylum divaricatum, assembly GCA_025434745.1. Taxonomy (NCBI): domain Eukaryota; kingdom Viridiplantae; phylum Streptophyta; class Magnoliopsida; order Malpighiales; family Erythroxylaceae; genus Erythroxylum; species Erythroxylum divaricatum. The sequence goes on from JANTPM010000007.1 coordinate 24,422,404, forward strand.
TTGTTGTTGGTGCACTTGGGAGATACTTGAGCAACCCTGGTGTGGGTCATTGGCATAACATCTTGTTACCCATGTTAAGACCAAAATAATAAATGTGAGAGATTTATTGAGAGATTAGAAATGCATTTCATACTCATACATTATGTGACATGCACATGCACATGCACATGAATATTGAATCTTTGCACATAAAAATAACTGTACATGAATTCATTGATACTCCAAGTATAATTGTTTATAAATGTGATTGTTATTGAAAATTGTGGTTTGTTTGTATTGAAAATTGATCTAGAGAGTCTAATTGTTGATTTAGAATTTTTTGGAGAATTTTAAGAAAATTTTTAAAATTTTAGGGTAATTTTTGGATTAGAAAAAATACCAAGTGGCAAGACAAATGATAAATGGTAGTAGAATTTACTGTCAAATGGAAAATGTTGATAAATGACTTTAGGAATTATTAACAAGTATCAGGTAAGACAAATGATAAATGGTAGTAGAATTTACTGTCAAATAGAAAATGTTGATAAATGACTTTAGGAATTATTAACAAGTATCATTGAAAATTTAGAGACAATTGGATTAGAAATTGGAGACAAATAGACTAGTTTTTAATAATGGTCCAAATGGGACCATAGGAAGGTGACAAGTGGCAGTGACAAGTGTCATTACCACTCACTACTCCTCTCTTTCACAATACTCTTCACTTGAAAGACCAAATAAATTGTTTTGTCTTTCATTTTAACTCTTGCTTTCTTCATCTTTTCGTGGCTCTCTTATTCTTTTCCTTCATTTTGGTTTCTTCATTCTCTTCTCACCTCACCAAAGTTACACCTTGCTTCCATCTTTTAATTGCTACTTCCATCTTATGGTTTCTTCAATTTGCCACAAGAAAAACCCATCGTTACGTCCTTCAAGATGATGATCGTGTGATGCTTGGGATCTAGGGTTAAGTGTTGTTTTTTGAAGAATTAAAGCTAAAATAAGTAAGTTATGCTTTAAATGTCATGGGTATAGTTAAATTAAGCTAGAATGATAAGTTAATTGAGATTTAATGACTTGGTTATGCAATGATCATGTATGTGTTGTGGGCAAACTGGCTCCCCCAAGGTTTTTTAAAAAAATTATTTTTAATATATATATATATATATAAACATATAAAAATGGAGTTATTTAAGGGTCAGTGGTATACTGGGCCCCCCAAAATTTAAAAAAATTAATATTCGGACCCTCCTATATTAAATTTCTGGCTCCGTCACTGGTTGTGGGCGATGAAAATTTTATGTAAATTTCTTGTTTTTGGATAGATAGGATGAGTAATAATTCATATATTGTTATAGATATGTTTTTGAGGTAGAATGATCATCAAAATGGTGTTGGATGAGTGCAGAAAATTGTTGATGAATGGGAAAAATATATATGTTCTGTTTTTAGTTAATGACCAAATACAGATCATGAATTGTTTTGTGAATGTTTTGGATTTGAAATGGAGTTGAGAATGAGGAGTGATAAAGTAGAAAAGGTGATTTTGGTATGAGTTGTGTTAGGGTAAGATTTGGAAACAAAATTTGATAGTTAAGTTGGAAAATGTTACAGCAACATAATCTCTGAGTATGCTTCTGTCTTTTAGCTATATCTTGCTCTGTAGTTGTTCAATTGATATGACTCTTAGTTTGGATTAAACTAAAGACATATGAATACATTTCTTATGAAGACAATTAATTTAAATTTTACCTTTAAGAGTCTCAAATTTTGACATGAAATTGGGAATTGAGTACAACAAAATTTGTGGATGAATGTATATGTTGTGTACTGTTTTGAGTGAATGAGAATGTGTTCTATTTTTTGAGTGTTTATGAACAAATAGGGAATAGGAATTGTATATGGATGATTTTGAGCTGAAAGTGAGGTTTACATGAAGAAGTTAGCAACTAGAAATAATGAAATTTGAATATAAATTGCTTGATACTTAGGAATAAGATATGTTATGGAAAAGGGATATGTATTATGAATGATGAGATGTAGTTGAATATGATGAATCAAATAAGTTGAGAGTTTAATGAAATCTAATTGGTGTTTGAGTTTTTATAAAGTAATATTGCATTAGAAGAGGTCAATTTGGGAAGATAATAAGTGGAAGTGATGTTAGTATGGATGTAGGAACTATTGGAGAAGCTTAGGAGGGGCTTATATTTCACCAATGTCCGTTAAATGGACATTAAGTTTGTTAAACGGACCTTCTTGGGTCTGTAAGGACCCGCAGCCTCGCCAATGTCCATTAAACAGACCTCCACAGGGCTGGAACCCCTTGTATGTTCGTTAGATGAAGGTGTATGTCCATTAAGTGAAGTATTGCACATCCTTCTCGTCGATATTGCCAGATTGTCTATGGGGAATCACGGCTTGCAACCCCATAAGGCATTCAGCTCTAATGTCGCGCACTCGATTCTTTTTCTTGCACATAGTTCAGACCCGATGCACCTTGTAAGGTGGAGCCCTGAACTAGAGCGTGAGCTTTCTATTGCAAAACACCAAATCAACACCGATTCAATCCAAGGAAAAGATCTATGCATTTCATAAGTGTTCGGTACCTTGGTGAAAAATCTCTTGATATAAGTTGCGATACATGCACCAAACTTTCTTAGCCGATAAAAAAAGTGCTTATGTGAATTTATCATTTAATGAGTTGGTATTGCAGTTGATATTAGTATGTACCTTTCATACATCATCTCACTATAATTTATTTTTCTTTCAACAAATTAATAAGGCCAAACAGTATAATGAGCTTCACTATTTAATAAAAAATCACAAAAGTATGAAGGGAAAAAGAAAAGGAACATTATATGCTAACAGGGTAGAGATAGAATAACAAGCAACAAGCTATTATGCTATAGTGATTGGCAAGCCCTTGGCCTTCAACAAAAAGAACATCCCATCGATCTTTTCATTACGGGGGCCAACAAACCATACATGTCAATAATGGGGAGGGCTCACGGATCTGAAGTTGCCCATGCTTTTCTAATTGAGTTCTTTCATTAAAATGAACCATATCTAAAAATGTTATTTTATTACCGTGGCCTTTAAAAATATATCTAATATATAAGAAAAAAATTCTCACAGATTTCTCATAAAATTTTCAAATAGACAGATAGTATCTGGGCATTAATAGAATGGGCTGGGCCTTGGGAGACACCCATCCGAATCAATCAGACACTGTCGCTTTAGCTTCAGATAGATAAAAAGAGACAAATTTGGTACTTTTACTTGATTGGGTTGTAGGCATACAGCCCTTTTTATATCAATTCAAAACGGTGTGAGAGGACCACACATCCAGTAATCATGCTCTTCCTTTTTCCTTTTGGGTTCAGGGAAAGAAGCTTTTGTTTCTTAACGCATTTATTAGCCAACTTACCAAGAGAGCGAAAAGAAATTGAAACGTACCCTAATCTTTATTACATCACACTTACGTCACATCGTTTCATATCTGCATGATTAATTCATATACCTTTGTAGTCTTTTGATTCTTATTTATCCTCGAACTTTTTTGAATATATGTTATGCTCTCCATTACCTACCTTGTAATTTTCATGAATCCTTAAATTTAGTGTTCATAAGATAAATTTTATTCTTCACCTATTACAAAAGTAGACCAATTACAGAATATTAAGTGCTTTTAATGTATTTTTATTTAACTTTATTTAGTAAATATTACCAAAAAAGAATTTCATATTCACTTATAAAATGATATGTGGTTTATAATGTAAATAAACACTTTAAATTTTTATAAATAGAGGGCCTCACCCCATTTTAAGGAAGATAATTTAAATTAAAAACTATTTTAGAATTTTATTATGACTCAAAAATATTTATAAATAGAAGGTATCTTAAAATTTTGTCAAATATAAAACAAATCTATTAAGACTATGTTTGGTTGGGGGTTTATTAATAAAATGGAATGAAATGTAATATTATTCTATCATTTGTAAGGAGATACTGGAATGAAATGGAATAGAATGAGATGGAGGATGAAAGTATGTAAAATGATAAATAACTTTTTACTATATTACATTGTAAACCCTTCTTCCAAACAACATTTCATTATATTATATTATGAACTTTTCCATCCTTTCCAAACAACAATTTTCTAATATTACATCTATTTTCATTCCATTCTATTACAAATCATTTCATTCTATCAAAGACACTGAGCATGGCTAGAACAGAAGCAATAGTCTTCTTTTGATAAATAGATTCCTATGGCAACTAAAAACTTTGTCCAATGTGGAATTCCTTGCTTTGATAGTCATTATGATCAATGGAGTATGCTAATGGAAAGTTTCTTTGAGATTAAAAGAATAATGTCAAGCTATCTCATATGAAGTACTAGATTCAATATTAACAATGTTAGACACTCAAAAGATATCGATTAAAAAATGGCTTCGGGAGGTAACAATGATAAAAAAATGTCAACAAGAATACCATAATAATCAATATCAAAGAAGAGGATGAGGCCAAAGCTACAATCAATATTCATATTCATTGCCCAATTTAAAAGTTACACATGTCATCAATATAGCCATTACTAGCTAGAATGTTAAACCAATATGTCTAAAAGAAATAGTGAAAATCTCATTTTGTAGAAAAGGAAGATAAAGTTCGTCATAATAAAGGATACATCTAAAAAAATCTTGTCGTACCTAAACTCAAGTTGCATCGATCATATATGTGGTGACAAATCAACATTCTCAAACTTAGATGAGTCGTATCTTGATAAAGTAAAATTTGGTAATAATTACAAAATTTATGTTATAAGAAAAGGAAATTTAACAGTCCAAACTAAGGGAAGTGTTGATCAAACTATTTCTAATGTTTTGTTTATTCGAGAATTAAAAACAAGCATGCCTAGTATTGACCAGTTTCAAGAAAAGGGATATGAAATTTTTATCAAAGGAGGAGTAAGTTGAATTTAAGATAAAAAATTATGCTTGTTCACTCAAGCCAATATGAAAACAAATCGTATGTTTCCATTTTATCTATACAAAACTAATCATTCATAATTTTCAGCAAAATTAAACGATGCAACATTACCACAACACTTTTGATATAGGCATCAAAATTTTGGTGGACTAAGAACACAGCAACATAAGAGCATGATGACTAGTCTTACTCAAATAATAACTCCTTTTAGTGCTTGTAAAGTCTACACAATCAGTAAACAATATTGTAGTTCATTTCCAAAAGCAACTCCTAAAGAGAAAAGGTTGTATTGGAGCCAGTTTATTATGATTTTTGTGGGCCAACCAAACTTTGTTTTAATAGAGGTAAACGATATTTAATCACCTTTGCTAATGATTTCATTGAAAAAATATGGGTTTATTTCTTGTCGAAGAGATTTAAAGCCTTTACAGTTTTCAAAAAATTTAAAATGTTTGTTGAGAGAGAAGTTTACAACTCGATAAAAATACTTCAAACTGATTAGGGAAGAGAGTATAAGTTGGAAGAATTTACAAATATTTATGATAACTATGGAATCAAGAGGCAACTTACAGCAAAATACTTGCCCCGTCAAAACGGTGTTTTTAAAAGGACGAATTGCACAATCTTCAATATAGTGAGATACAATTTGACAAGGAGTGGAGTTCCAAGAAGTTTATAGCCTGAAGCAACCAATTGAAGAGCTGATGTACTAAACAAAAGTCTTATATTTGCTAGTCAAAATATGACTCTAGAGGAAGCGTAGAGTGAACGAAATCCAAGTCTTAATCACTTCATAATTTTTGGACATATAAACTAGATGATAAGAGAGAATTTTGTGTTTTTATTAGTGTTAATAATCAATCAAAAGCCTATAAATTATATAATCCCAACACTAAGAAAATTGTTATTATCCATAATTTGATACTTGATAAAAATGTAACTTGTTCGTGCAATACAAATGGAGTTCAATAACATATTCTAGTGGATGTTGAATATTAAAAGCAGCAGATAGAGGAAAATGAAACATTACAAATTCCAACTCCCACACAAGAAAAGGAAAGACCTCAATGTCATAAAAAGAGACCAATATAAATGTCAGATTATGAGGTAACGAAAATTAATTAGTCCCACTCACTCATTTTGCTCTGTTTTCTAATGATGACCCCATAAATTTTGAAGATGTTGTCAAATAATTAAAGTGGGGAAATGCTATGGATGTGAAGATTGCAACCATTGACAAAAATAATAATTGGGAGCTTTATGATCTTCCAAAGGGTCATAAAATAATAAGTGTGATGTGGGTTTAGAAGATACAGCTAAAAGAAAATGGAGAAGTTGATTAGCACAAGGCGCAACTTGTGGCCAAAGGTATAAGCAAGAATTTGGAGTCGATTATAAATTAGTCTTTGCTCTAGTTGCACGACATGATACAATTTGATTGATAATTGCAATAGTAACGCCAAAATTCTTGGCCTGTCTTTTAGATGGATGTGAAACTAACTTTTTTACATAGAGACTTAGAAGAACATGTATTTGTCAATTAACCACCTGGTCATATGAAGAAGGGTGATAAGCATAAAGTGTATAAATTAAAGAAAGTTATTTATGTAATAAAACAAGTCTTATGTGTTTGGTATATTCACAATGAGACTTATTTTTGAAAATATGGTTTTTTCACAAGTGCCCAAATGAGCACACACTTTTTGTTAAAACATAAAATGAAGGGAAAATGATTATTGTTTGCTTATATGTAGATGACCTTTTATTTATTGGAAATGATGCTCTCATGTTTGAAAAGTTTAAAAGGTTCATGATGGTTAAATTTGAAATGTCTGATTTTGGTATGATGCCTTATTTTATTGGTCTCAAGGTAGTTTAGTATAATGCTACAATATCAATATCCTAAAAGAAGTATACATGGGAAATCTTGGACATGTTTCAAATGAAAGAATGTAATCATATAGGGACACCAGTGTTTGTATTGAAGTTAAACAAGGATCATGAAGAGAAGAAGGTGGACAACATACTTTATAAACAAATTGTGGGTAGTTTGATATATTTAACTACAACAAAACATGATATTCTGCACTTTGTAAGGATGATCAATAAGTACATGGAGAATCCAATATAGAAGCATCTCTTAGGTGCCAAGAGAATCCTTTGGTATTTATAGGAACTACAGATTGTGAGCTATTCTATAAGAAGGGCATAAGGATATATTTAATCAAATTTACTGACAGCGATTACAATAGAGATCAAAATGATAAAAAAAGTACTTCAGGTTATGTTTTCATAATAAGCTCAAGACTTGTTTTACGGTCATTTAAGAAGCAAACAATTGTTACTTTATCATCTATTGAAGTTGAATTTTTGCAACAACTTTATGTGCTTGTCAAGGTATTTGATTAAAGAAAAGTATTGAAGAATTGCATTTTAAGCAAAAGGAACCTAATACAATTTATTGTGGTAATAACTCAAGCAATAAAACTGGAATTATACATAGAAGAAGCAAGCGAATAGATGTGAAGTAACATTATTTACGAGATCTCATCAATGAAGGAGTGATTAATATCATTTTCAGCAAAAGTGAAGACTATATTGTCCACATTTTTACCAAACTCCTCAAGTTGCCGTTATTTTTAAAATTTAGAAGATTACTTGGTGTTTGAGAGGGCATTTTCATACGTAAACTCATTGTCAAAATATGAGTTTAAGAGGAGGAATTTTAAGTAAAATCAATAATGCTAATATATCGGAATTCCTTATTCAGCTATCCTGGTCTATAGGAATTTGTTATTCACATAATTACTTAACAAGTTTTAGGAACCAGTTCTAATTTTTCTCAATTAGTTGCCAATATAGATATTCTTCTCTACTGAATGAATGAATCAAGTTTTACTCTAAGTCTACTTTTCTTCCTTGTCTTACTGTGAAACTTTATATTGCAACAAATTTTCCTAGCTTTGTAGCAGTAGATCTGCCGATAATGGGCATGTCATCTTGACATATTTGTTCATACTTCATATATCACACGCAGCTCAATATTTGATGCCTTTGGACATCTTGCAAGAAGTGCTCCATTATCCTCGGTCATTGTTTTTTTTTTTATTTTTAAATTTAGATCTTAACCATAAAATTTTCAAGTAAACTTTTAATCTTAACTTTGTGACATACCAATGTGATCAATTGGTAAATGTACTGCAAGGACATTCGTTAAACTTGTTCAAGGGCTCTCGGGGAAGTGAAAATTTTGCTTATTCTTGGACCGCAAACACGAGCAGTTCTGGACTCGTGTGAAATGGCCCAAGTGGCCTAATTCTAAAATGGTGTACTGTTAAAGCAATTAGTTTTGGATTTCTATTTTCTAATTTTTCGTTTTTAAATTTAGTAAAAATACTTATTTGTTTCAAATTTTTATTTCTAAGTTTTCATGATTTATGAAAATCAATAAAAATTATTTTATTTTTAATTTTACTTTTGTTCTTTTAAAATTTATTATTAGTGAAATATATTATACAATTATTTAATATTAAAATTAAAATTATTTAATTAATTTTAATAATTATATTTTTAAATTTTTTAATAATTATATAACTGCTATGTTTAAAATTTAAAATATTTTAAAAAGGATCAATTTCAAATAAAATTGGAACTACAAATTGAAATATAGACATTAGTCTATAAGTAGACTCTTCACTTATTAAATATTTTAAATAAAATATATTAAATATTTATCAATAAAGTGTAGGAAATCAAATAAAATTGTTTATTATGTTTAAAATTTATTTAATATTGAATTATTATAATTATTAATAGATGTGTAAATACATTAATAGTAATAACAAAAATATTTTATTTTGATTAAAAATAAAAACAAAATCACAAAGTGAAAATAAAAAATTGCAAAAAATAGAACCAAATATTTCAATAGTTTCGTTACCCGACGTTTCTCTGTTTATTCATAGCACGTGTACTTTTTTATTGATTAAAAATAAAATATCTAAATGTTACTCAACCCATAAGATTTTAGGCCATGGAGCTTTCAATATCATATTTATGTTAGTTTGTGCCCTTGTAGCCAATTTATTTTAGTTGTAAATATTTTTATGACATTAGTATTAATTAATTAAAGGCATTCTTTATCTTTATGTATTTGTTAATTATTGAATTATTATTTGTAAAGATAAAATCCTTGAAATGATTACTGTGTAATTGAAATTATGATGACATCATAATTATGAGATTCAATATACACTTATGTATTATTCCTAAATGTTTCTAGTTGTACTTTCATCAAGACTGGATATTCTTGAAACGGTAAAATTAGCACATATTATATTTCTTTCTTAAAAAGAAAGTAATTGATCTCATTAATTAAAGTATAGAGATACTTAAACTAATGTGTGGATGATTATTGGAGAATAAGTCACTGAATTGACCCGATTATGAGAATTCCGAATGGAATATTACTTATGTGTCTGTGGACTATCTCATAATGACGGTTGTATAATTAATCATCAGACTTGAGATTACTAAGATATCTAGTATGTGAATTTGTATATTTTGATGCTACTTATGAATTGTCCTAGGATAATTCTGTCAATAGTAATTGAATACAGTATGAACCATATGTAGATAATTGAGTAAGTCGATAAAGGATTCATCACTCTAAAATAATTAGAGAGAATATTCTATTGTTCTTGATTGGTAATGATTTATAGAATTCTCTGGCCAGAGTGAATTGATATTTGAAAAGAAGTTTTCAAATTTTAATTATAAATTAATTACTAATTAGCAAGGACGAACATGATTGGATGATAAGAGTAGACACTATATCCATACTCTGTCCAATTAGAATATTAGATGAAGAAACGATTAAATTATACATTATAGTCATGCATGGACAGGTTAAGTCAATCACTTTGACATTTAGGATATTTGGGTAATCATGACATGTTGCTAGACATCAATCATGATTTATGATTATGAATTATTTAATTGGAGTATTAAAGATAAATTAAAAGGAGTTTTAATTTATTTAATTCTAATTGTGAATTAGAATTATAATTTATAATCATTGCTAACTTATTAGGAACCTAATAGGTCACACATCAAAGAGCAATTTGTGAAAGAAAAATTAATTTAATTAAGTTGGACTTAATTATAAAAATTAGAATTTGATTCTAATTATAATTAAATAGTTTTAATTTTAATTAAAGACTATCTTGATTTTTCTATTTAAAGGGAGAGCTTTATGGAAGCTAACACTTTTGTCTTTTTCCTCCAAAGGTTGTTTGAAAATTGCTCTGTGGGTACTATCAAAGGCTGGATAAGTGGAGAGCTCGTGATTGATCACTCAGAGAAAAGATTCAAAAAATTTTCTTCGGAAAGCAAACAATGTATGATTTCTAAATCAGATTTGTTTGTTCAAGTTTAATCAATTATCGAGATCCGCTCAGAATCCGTAAAAAAATTTTATTTTCCACTGCGTCCGTGATTCGATCGTGGTAGGATTTCAACAGTGGTATCAGAGCCTCTTTTAATTGTTAATCTTGGACTAAAGGCTTGGTTATTGTTGTTGATTTGTTTTCGAAAAGGACAAATAACTGCAGAAATTGTTTCTCCTAATAAAAATAAATGGTGTTTTATCAAATTTGAAAATTTTTTTCAAAGGAATATTTATTAGGAAAGGTTTTGGAATTTAATTTAATTTTTCAAGAGTTGAATTATTAAATTAAATTTATTATCAAATCAACATTTAGAATCAAGCCACAGTTGTAAATAATTTCTTTCATAATTGAATTATGTTTGAAATTATAAATATAATGAGATTATATTATTTTGATGAGACTAAAAATTTTGAAATTTTAAATCCCTCAATAAAATATTAAGTAAACGTTATAAACGTGACTGTTGTCTTCTATTTTTTGAGAAGAAACCAGAGTTCTGTTTAATGTAAGACTTGTTGAGTAAACTCAAGGTCCCTTTAACTCAAATATGTTTTAATCTCAAATTAATGTGTTCTACTTAACTAAAATTGTATAATTTGGATGAGTAAACTCATGATCATATAACTTTAGAGACAAGATTAGGAATAATATACTTGATATATTTTGGCAAAAGTTGTCACCTAATAGTAGTAGGAGTCACATACGATGTGATTAAAAGTTGTTTTCTACCTAATTTATTTTAGTTGATTTGTTAAGCAAACTCAAGATCAATTAATTTGAAATGGGATCCTAACCCACTAAGAAATTATTTGATAATTTTTTTATATAATAGTGAGGGCTATTATTTTATAAAAAATAGTGGGAGTAGTCTAATAAATTTAAAGTCCTTATTTTATTTGATTTTTGGATATAAAATAATTTATGCTCCTTTTATGTTTTTCCCGATTATTGAATTTTGAAGATGAGTACAAACCTGACTTTGAGAAGCATTTTGGATGCTAACAAGCTGACTGGACATAATTATTCGAACTGGTTGCGAAATCTAAGAATAGTTTTTAGGCAAGAGAAGAAGTTGTATGTTCTCGATACTCCTGCTCCTTCTGAGCCATGTTCAGATGCTACTGATAAAGAATGGGAGAAATATCGACATTATATTGACGACAATGAACAAGCTACATGTTTGATGTTAGCTTGTATGTCTCCTGAACTTCAGAGGCAGTATGAGAACATGAATGGACCTACTATGATACTGCATCTTAAGGAGTTATTTGGTGCACAGAGTAGGGTGGAGAGATATCAAATCTCCAAGACACTGTTTCAAAGCAAGATGACAGAAGGATCTTCAGTTAACACTCATGACAGTTAACACTCATGTGTTGAAGATGATTGGGTATATTCAAAAATTGACCGAATTAGGTTTTGTCATGGACCATAAATTAAGCATTGATTTGGTGCTGCAGTCACTGAATTCGAGCTTTTCACAGTTCATCATGAACTTCAACATGAACCAGAAGGACATGACACTCCCTGAACTGTTGAACATGTTTAAGACTGTGGAAGGGGGTGCCTTAAGAAGGAACCCAGTTCCGTACTTGTGTTAGTTCTTCTAAAAACAAGAAAAAGGGCTTTAAGAAGAATAAGAACAATAAACATAATGCTTCTACTAATATAGTAAAAGCCAAAGGAGGTGCCAAGAAGAAGAGTAATGAAAAGGGCACTTGTTTTAATTGCGGGGTTGACGGACATTAGAAGAGGAATTGCCCCTCTTATCTGGCTGGCATGAAAGAGAAAAGGCTTAAGGAAGCTGGTTTTTCAGGTATGTTTATGATTGAGATCAATCTTTCTACTTCTATTCCACATTTTTGGGTATTAGATACTGATTGTGGTTCTCACTTGTGTAATAACATGTAGATGTTAACAAAGAGTAGATCATTGAAGAAAGGCGAAGTGGACCCGCAAGTTGGCAATGGAGTAAGAGCTGCTACCCTTTAAGGGAAAGGGACAACGTTCTAGTGAGTTACTAGAATTAGTACATTCAGATGTATGTGGACCTACATCCATAAATGTTAGAAGTGGATACACATATTTCATTACGTTAACAAATGACCATTCTAGATATGATTATGTGTATTTGATGAAACAAAAGTCTGAATCATTTAAAAAGTTCAAAGAATTTAGACTAGAGGTAGAGAAGCAAAATGGTAAAAGTATTAAGATACTTAGATCAGATTGAGGTGGTGAATACTTAGGTCACAAATTTCTTGGTTACTTAAAAGAGAATGAGATTCTCTCACAATGGTCTCCTCCTGCAACTCTACAAAATAATGGAGTTTTTGAGAGGAGAAATTGTACACTATTAAATATGGTAAGTCCCATGATGAGTCATGTAGGCCTTCCAATATCCTTTTGGGGATACGCAATTGAAACCGCACTATATCTTCTAAATAGAATTCCATCTAAATCAGTTGATAGGACACCATATGAGATATGGATTGGTAGAAAACCTAGATTATCACATTAAAGATTTAAGGATGTGACGCTTATGTGAAGCATATAATATCTTATAAGCTTCAAGCTAAATCAGAAAAATGTAAATTTGTGGGATATCCGGAAGAAACTTTCGGTTATCAATTCTATCATCTTATTGAGCAAAAGGTGTTTGTCTCAATACATGCTACATTCTTACAAAAAGATTTTATTCTTAAAGAAAGTAGTGGGAGCGAAGTTGAACTTAGAGAAGTTCAAGAACCACAAATTCACATCAACATGGAATAAGAACCTCAAGTTGATACATATGATGTACAACAGAGAGTTCAAGAAACACATAGTTCGCGACGAACTAGTAGGATACGTGGTCCTCCTGTTAGATTAGATCTACCTATTGAGCATGGAGAGGATAACGTATCACTCATAGAAGATGATCTGACTACTTTTAAAGAAGCAATGTCAGACATTGATTTTTTAAAATGGCATGAAGATATGAAATCCGAAATAGAATCCATATACACTAACCAAGTATGGACTTTGGTGAATGCACCTGAAGGTATAGTACCTATTGGGTGCAAATGAGTTTTTAAAAGAAAAACTGACATGGATGGAAATGTACATACGTACAAAGTAAGGTTGATGGCAAAAGGTTACAAACAAAAATAAGGAGTTGATTTTTATAAAACTTTTTCGTCAATAGCAATGCTTAAATCCATAAGGATTTTACTCGCTATAGCTACATACCATGATTATGAAATTTGGCAAATGGGTGTCAAAATAGCATTTCTTAATGGGAATTTTCAAGAGGATATGTATATGACACAACCTGAAAGTTTTGAGTCCAAAGAATTTCCTAATCATGTTTGCAAGTTGTAGAGGTCCATTTATGGCTTTAAGCAAGCGTCGGGGAGTTAGAATATCCGTTTTGATGAGATAATCAAAGAGTTTGATTTTATCAAAAATGTAGATGAACCTTGTGTTTACAAAAAGGTAAGTGGGGGGCAGTCATTTTCTTAGTGCTTTATGTGGATGACGTATTGCTCATAGGAAATGACATTTCAATGCTTCAGTTTGTTAAGATATGATTATCTAAAAACTTTTTCATGAAGAATATGGGAGAAGCAACTTATATACTAAGTATAAAGATCTATCGGGATAAATCAAAAAGGTTGCTTGGATTATCTCAATCCATGTACATAGATAAAGTGCTAAAAGAGGTTTAGCATGGAGAATTCCAAGAGGGGATTCTTACCCATGTCGCATGGGATTTCTCTCTCAAAGAGTATGTGTCCACAAACACATAAGGAGAGAGATAAAATGGATTGTATTCCATATGCTTCGGCAATTGGATCAATCATGTATGCGATGTTATATACTAGACCAGATGTCGCTTATGCTTTGAGAATAACAAGCAGATATCAAGCTAATCCTGGTGAAGGTTAGTGGACAGTTATGAAAAATATCTTGAAGTACTTAAGAAGAACTAAAGATATTTTTCTGGTCTATGGAGGAGCTGAACTGAGAGTTCAGGGTTATTTGGATGCCAGTTTTCAGTCAGATTAAGACGATAGTTTATTGTCGTTAGGGTACATTTTTACTCTTTATGATGGTGTAGTTAGTTGGAAGAGTTCCAAACAACTACTCTTCCAAACAACTAACCATCGCAGATTCAACAACTGAAGCAGAGCACCTTTCAGCGTCAGAGGCGGCAAAGGAAGCAGTTTGGATCAAGAAATTCATTACTGAACTTAGAGTGGTTCCAAGCATTGTTGAGCCCATAGTATTGTATTGTGACAACAACGGTGTTGTTGCACAAATAAAAGAATCCAAGTCTCATCAACGGTCCAAACATGTACTCAGGAAGTTTCACTTGATCAGGGAGATGGTGGAGCAAAAAGACATAACATTGGAGTGAGTTCCCACTGAAGAGAATCTAGCTGGTCCTCTTACTAAGCCACTGTCTCAAAAGAGACATGATAGATATATGGATGGCTATGGTATTCGATACATTAACAATTGGCTTTAGTGCAAGTGGGAGATTGTTAGTTTATGTCCTTGTAGCCAATTTATTTTGGTTGTAAATATTTGTATGACATTATTATTAATTAATAAAATGCATTCTTTATCTTTATGCATTTGTTAATTATTTAATTATTATTCGTAAAGATAAAATCTTTGGAATAATTACTGTGTAATTGAAATTATGATGAGATCATAATTATGAGATTCAATATACATTTATGTATTATTCCTAAATGTTCCTAGTTGTAGTTTCATCAAGACTAAATATTGTTGAAACGGTAAAATTAGCACACATTATGTTTCTTTCTTATGAAAAAAGTAATTGATCTTATTAATTAAAGTATAGAGATACTTAAACTGATGTGTGGGTGATTATCAGAGAATAAGTCACTGAACTGACCCGATTATGAGAATTTCGAATGGAATATTACTTATGTGTTTATGGACTATCTCATAATGACGACTGTATAATTAATCCTCAGACTTGAAATTAATAAGATATCTAGTATGGGAATTATTGTGTTTTGATGCTACTTATGAATTGTTCTAGGATAATTCTGTCGGTAGTAATTGGATACAGTATGAACCATATGTAGATAATTGAGTAAGTCGGCAAAGGATTTGTCACTCTAAAATAATTAGAGATAATATTTTATTATTCTTGATTGGTAATGATTTATGAAATTCTCTGGCCAGAGTGAATTGATATTTGAAAAAGAGTTTTCAAATTTCAATTATAAATCAATTACTAATTAGTAAGGACGAACATAATTGGATGATAAGAGTAGATACCATATCCATATTCTGTTCAATTAGAATATTGGATGACGAAATGATTAAATTATACATTATAGTCGTGCATGAATAGGTTAAGTCAATCACTTTGACATTTCTGATATTTGGATAATCATGACATGTGTTAGACGTCAATCATAATTTATGATTATGAATTATTTAATTGGAAAATTAAAGATAAATTAAAAGGAGTTTTAATTTATCTAATTCTAATTGTGAATTATAATTATAATTTATATTCATTGCGAACTTTTTAAGAACCTAATGGGTCACACATTAAAGAACAATTTGTGAAAGAAAAATCAATTTAATTAAGTTGGGCTTAATTATAAAGTTTGAAAAATTTTGGGAATCAAATATGAGATATTTGATTTTATTAAAATTAAATTAATTAGAATTAGAATTTCATTCTAATTAAATTCTAATTAGAGAGTTTTAATTTTAATAAAAGACTGTCTTGATTTTTTTATTTAAAGGAAAAAAATTTATAGAAGCTAGCTCTTTTTGTCTTCTTCCTTCAAAGGTAGTTTGAAAATCGTTCTGTAGATACCATCAGAGGCTGGACAATTGGACAGCTCGTGATTGATCACTCAGAGAAAAAGATTCAAAGTTTTTTTCGGAAAGCGAATAAGGTACGATTTCTAAATCGAATATTGTTTTTATTCAAGTTTAATCAATTATCGAGATCTGCTCAGAATCTTTAAAAAATTTTATATTCCGCTACGTCTGTGATTCGATCACGGTAGGATTCCAACAATTAAGGCAACATTGTGTATCGTTCCTTGGCTATGATTGTTTGGTTATCGCATTATAATGGATTTTACTATACTAATTAATGTGGTAGTGTTAAATCTATGTGTTTTAATGTCAATAGATTATAATATGTCATGATAGGGTTATATTATTTATTAATTGGAGTTGTGTCCCTAGTCATGAGTCATTTTGTAGATTGTTCTAATTGGTATTAAGTGGAAACACTACAAGAAAAAGACGCATTTCGCGTCGTCTTCCCAGTAGACGTCGCAAAATGTAGGAGGCTTTCGTGACGTGTTCCCGAACGTCACGAAAGGGTCCAAGATTCCACGACGTTGTATAGAGACGTCATGGAAAAACCAAGTATTAGCCGTCGTTTAGATAGTTAGACGTCGAAAAAACGATAGGCCGACGTTGTGGAGACTTAGACGT
>JANTPM010000007.1:24562149-24572223 GCA_025434745.1 Erythroxylum divaricatum
AATGGGATTCGAACCCATGCCCTTTCGGACCAGTACCTGAAACTGGCGCCTTAGACCAACTCGGCCATCTTGACTTTATGAAAATTTGCCTTCCAAAATTTAATTCTCACAATGAACGGTTTCTGGAGTTACCGGCTCTCAAAACTACTTTCTCATACTTCTCAGCGACAGCCTAAATGATTTCCCTCATCGCCAAGCTTCAAACTAAACTGCTCTCACTCTCCCTTTGCAGACTTATCTCATCACTAGCTCTTCTCAAAGACCCACCTTTAATTGAACCCATAAAACATGAACACCACTTTCCTAGTTCTTCGCTTGACCCTTTTCACGTCTTCAGTGTTTACTCCAGAACCGCTCCCTGCACCATCGAGAACACAGAAATCTTGCATTCCCATTTGCTTAAAACTGCATTATTTGAATGTAATATGTTCCTTTCTAATTTTTTACTTGATTGGTATTGTAAGTCTGGTGATATGTTTAACGCGGCCAAGTTGTTTGACAGAATTCCTCAACCGAATGCGATATCTTGGAATATTATGATTTCAGGTTATAACAATACATTGAAATTCGAGGATTCGCTGAGAACTTTTTGTAGGATGCGTATTATAGGTGTTGAGGCCAACGAGATCACCTATGGGAGTGTCCTTTCCTCTTGTGCTAATTTGCAAGCGTGTGTTTTCAGTGAACAGCTATATTCTCTTGCAATCAAAAATGGATTTTATTCGAATGGTTATCTTAGGACAGGGATCATGGATGTATTCTCCAAAAGTGGTAATTTTGATTATGCTTTGCGGGTTTTTAATGATGCCTCTTGTGGGAATGTGGTTTGTTGGAATTCCATCATCTCTGGGGCTGTTAGGAATCGGAAAAATTGGGTTGCTTTGGAATTGTTTGGTCAAATGTGTCGAAGGTTTTTGGTCCCAAACAGTTTCACCTTTTCAAGCATTTTGACTGCCTGTGCCGCTCTTGGAGAAATTGAGACTGGAAAAGGAGTTCAAGCGTGGGTTATTAAATGCTGCGTGAAGGATGTTTTTGTGGGAACTGCCATAGTTGATCTGTATGCAAAATGCGGGGATATTGTTGAAGCTGTCCAAGAATTTTCTAGAATGGCAGTCCGCAATGTGGTTTCGTGGACTGCCATTATAGCGGGTTTTGTTAAGAATGATGATTCCATCTCTGCTCTCAAAATTTTCAAAGATATGAGAAAAATGGGAGGGGAAATAAACAACTTCACAGCAACAACTGTAATTACATCTTGTGCTAAGCCAGGCATGGTCAATGAGGCAATTCAAATTCATAGCTGGATTTTAAAAGCTGGATTCTGTTTGGATCCAGTGGTGGAAGCTGCTGTGATTAATATGTATTCAAAAATAGGTGCCATTGATTTGTCAGAGGCAGTGTTTAAAGAAAGGACTGATATCAAGAATACTGGGCCATGGGCAGTCATGATTTCTTCTTTTGCTCAGAATTACCATCCCCAGAGGGCCATAAAATTGTTTTGGACAATGATAAAGGAGGGTCTGAAACCGGATCAAGCTTGCTATTCAAGTGTGTTTAGTGTCATAGATTCTTTGAGGTTTGGGAGACAACTCCATTGCTACACTCTTAAAACCGGATTTGTCTCTGATCTTTCCATTGGTAGTTCTCTTTTCACAATGTACTCAAAGTGTGGAACTATAAAGGACTCCTACAAAGTTTTTGAGGAAATTCCTACCAGAGACAATGTTTCATTGGCCTCAATGATTGCCGGTTTTGCAGAACATGGCTTGGCAGATCAAGCTTTTGGGCTTTTTCGGGATTTGCTGTCTGAAAAAACTAGACCAGACCAGATGAGTTTGGCTGCTATTCTCACTGCATGCTCTGGCCTTTGTTCCTTGCGAAGAGGTAAAGAGATTCATGGATATATTTTTCGTGCTGAAATTAGCAGAGAACCACTGGTTGGTAGTGCACTGGTTACCATGTACCTGAAATGCGGGGCTCTGAAGTTCTCAAAAGTAGTCTTTGACATGCTTCCAGAAAAAGATCAAATTTCATGTTCTGCTCTGGTTTCAGGATATGCTCAGAATGGGTTGTTGGAAGAAGCATTGTCATTATTACATGAAATATCAATCTCCAATTTTGCCATAGACTCATTCATGATTGCATCCATCCTTGGAGCAGTTGCTATTTTGAACAGGTTGGGTGTTGGGATTCAATTGCATGCCTACATCACAAAAATGGGTTTAGATTCAGATGTTTCTGTTGGAAGTTCACTTGTTACAATGTACTCTAAATGTGGAAGCATTAAGGATTCCAGTAAAGCATTTGATCGAATTGATGAACCGGACTTGATAGGCTGGACAGCTATGATTGCAGGCTACGCTCAACATGGAAAAGGTGAAGAAGCCTTAAGAATGTATGAACATATGAGAAAAGAAGGGATCAGACCTGATCCTGTTACGTTCGTTGAAGTTTTATCTGCCTGCAGCCGTGCCAATTTGGTTGAAGATGGCTATTTTCACTTTAATACTATGACCAGAGAATTTGGAATTCAGCCAAATAATCGCCATTATGCATGTATGGTTGACCTTATTGGTCGTTCTGGAAGGTTAAAAGAGGCTGAAAAGTTCATTGAAAGTATGCCAATTGAACCTGATGCTTTAGTTTGGGGAACACTACTTGCTGCTTGCAAATTGCATGGAGATGTTGACCTCGGCAGGTTAGCTGCCAAAAAAGCTATGGATTTGGAGCCCTATGATGCTGGAGCTTATGTTGCATTGTCAAACATCTTCGCAGATGTAGGTCAGTGGGAGGAAGCTCTAGAGGTTAGACGCCTGATGAAGGGTACTGGAGTTAGAAAAGACTTCGGCTGGAGTTCCATGTGAAATACTTGCTACCTGTCTTGGTAAGTCTCTGACATACGTTTTAGGATGGCATTCAGGAAAGTTTCTCAACGCAAATATTATGTGAAGTTGAACAAATAAAAGGAAAACGGTAAATAAATTGATGCACATCATTAATGATCTCTAAGTTACACATCCTTTTCTTCCTTTAGTCCACATTTTGAGAATTTGAACTCTTACGAATTGATTCCATTTACTTTCTATGCTATCGAATTCTAGGAATAAAAACATAAAGCTATAGTTAAACTCATGTAGTAGTTATGAAGGCTATTCACTTTCTAAGTTCTTAAGTTATATATAGTCTCTTTCAGAGAACAAATTGTTCTTGTTAAATCCTAAAGTTGCACCCCTTGCACGAGGAAGTAGTCAACATCACGTGAAGAAGTGCATCAATATCCAGGACCAGGCAAGCAGAATGATTGGGTACGTGGCTATAGTTAAACCCATGGGGCTGGAACTTAGTTGGGTTAGAGTTCATCTGCCAACCTCTATCAGTAGAAGCTCTAACTGCTACCTAGCCAACCACAACTGCGTTCCTGTAAGTAATCCGGCTTTAATGTGCTTTCTCTTTTACTGATATCAACATTCAAATATAAATTGATTTAGAAATTTGATTACCGATCACAAGAAAATGCGCAAGTGTATTCTATTTTGAATTCTACATTTGCTGTCTCTACCTTGTTTTAAGTTTCCAGCTTAGAAATTGTTAATATGAAGAGAGATTGGAGAAATACTACTTAAGTTAATCATCTGCTTAACCTTTGTATATTAATAGGGTTAAAAAGATTACAAGTATAAAATTACTAAAATAAGTCTATATTCACACCCTAAACTTCTGTTCTAAATGGCTAACTGAGCTTGGAAATGGTAAAAAAAAAAGAAGAAAAAAAGCTACAATTTGGGGACATACTGAATATTATTCAAGGTCGTTTGTAAGGGTAGAACTAATCGTTAGATACCGTTAACGTAAGATGACATGGAAACTTGAAGGATAGTTGGGCATCAGCTGTATCTGATTGTGTTACTGTTACATGTCAAATGATTTGACATTAAAACTTAGCCGTTATGTGCATCCTTCTCTGATATATACGTGCTCCTTCCTGTAGCCAAATTTAAAATGCTGGCCATTTTCTCTGGAGATGTTCGCAGAGACTTTAGCAACAGGTCATGGATCACACCAAAGTTCTTCAAAACTTATCCTCCGGACAACCAATTAAATAACATAGGAGCGTCTGCCCAAGCGGCACTGGAAATATTTTTGACCGAGGCCACACCGTTTCAAAGTGAGCATGTTATAAGCAAGAAGCCATGTTGAAGACTGCCATGGAACTTTAGAAACTGAGACCACAAGTCATAGAAAGGGAGCAAAAGTACCCTTTCTAATTCTTTGTAGCCACCACAAGGTCTACCATCATCGACATCAGAGGAGTTGATTCCCTGAAATCTACTGTATTAATAAATTTCAGATTTGATCTTTAAGTGATAAACAAAATGTTTGGTTTGCTCATAGATTCCTCATTCCTCAGAATTTTTAAAAACTCTATGTTTTACATTTGGTTCTTCAAGAATTTATAGCCGATAACAATTCTTGTATATTGAAAGGGAAACAAATTCATTAACATCACAGCCCGAGGCTGCCGGCCTCATGAAGCAGTACAGTATCAAAGATTGTGAAAACCAAGTCAGCACTTTATATGCCAAATTATAATTATCAGTTTCGATTGAAAATTAGTATCTCAAGTTCACAAGAAAAGAAACAAGTTTAGACATAGATAGGTACACAAATACCTATTTTATAAATTTGCATGAGGGCATTCCTGTTCATATTAGCCAATTCCCCCATTACAAGGAGATGATGAACTCTAGTACCAAACGCTTACCGTGGAAACGAACGGAAAATAAATCACAGTTGCAAAGATCTCCCATCAGTCATTGCATCCTTTTCTTATCCATTTCTAGCTGCATCGCTATGTCTCTACCAGTCAAACATGCTCTATCGTGATTGGATAAATTTTAAACTGCCTAACTTTGACCCTATGCATGAAGAAAACGTAAATTGAATTGCTGAAAACAATTTATAAAAAGATTGAAAGTATAGAAAGATAAGAGTCATTTTCTTCTAGGATACCAACCTGGAGGACAAAAACTTGCACTGTCACTATTAATTAGTAACCCTGTGGCATCAACAAACTGCAAGTTTCAATTCTGATGTGATATAAAAACAGAAGTGAAAATATAAAAAATGGAATTACTAATCCTTCAAGAGAACCAACCGGGTGCATGCAAGCTCACATTGCGAAATAAATGCATCAGAAACTGGTGTAGCATAATAACCTTGGAGATGCTAGAAAAGCCTCAATTTCACCACCCTGGTTTACAAGTTATGGTAGCAGGTGCAAAATGACACCTGAAAGTTCCAAGGAATGGATAAACAGCCCACTGTAAACCTCTTTCTGAATCAAGTTAACCCAGTTGGAAGCTTCCTTCTTTTTAGCTTTTTGTCCCTGACACCGTCATAGAGAAGTTCATAGGCAAAGTAAGTTAAGTGACTTTTCTTCAATAAATCTTCCACTACAATCTTAGGTGCTGCAACCACCTTTTTATCAGCCTCAAAAATTGTACCCACAACCTCGGGGACGATACCATTCTGCACCATAAGATGGATAATTCCTACTGCCTGATGAACTCTATGCTGCAGGCACAAACAATTTATTACTCGGCCAAATGTTGCAAGTGATGGTATGAAACCTGTTTCAATCTTTTCTAGGAGAAAATTGTATGCTGAATCAATTTTGTCTGTTTTGCAGAAGCCATCAATCATGACACGATATGTATAACTGTCTGGAGCACAACCTTTATCACTCATTTCTAGGAAAAGCTTTTCTGCCATGAGCATATCCAGCTGACTCGAGAAACCCTTAATCATGATGTTGTATGTAGCTCTGGTATGAGACATTTTATACTGTTCTTCCATTCTACTAAAGAGATGGAATGCTCCATCCAAATCCCCATTGTTGCAAAACCCACTGATTATTGTGCCAAAACTGACAGCATCTGGAGTTAGACCCATGTTCCCTATTTCCTCAAGTAACTCCAAAGCCTTGTTCACTTTCCGAGCTTTACAGAGGCTCTCTATAACTATGTTATATGTGATGATATTAGGAATGCACCCTTTCTGCAGCATGTTATTGAAAAGCTCCATCACATCTTCAGTCTTTGAAGCTTTGCAGAGGCCATTTAACACAGAGTTGTATGTAATCACATCAGGAGTAACACCATTTGTCCACATGATATCAATAATGTCAATTGCCTTTTCCATCTTAAACTGTTTGCAGCAGCCATCAATCAAAGTATTGAATGTAAAAATGTCTGGCGGATATCCTTTGGCAATTGCATCATTCATTAGGTTAACCGCATCAGAAAGACAACCCATCTTGCACAATCCATTTATCAGTATATTATATGTCCAAATATCAGGGGCACTACCATCTTCTGGCATCTTATTCATGAGCTGCAAGGCTTCTAGAATAAGTCCTTGTTGAGACAAACCTCTAATTAGCGTATTGTACAGAACAATACTTGGTTTTAACCCTTTCCTCAACGTGTCATCAAACAGCGCCATGGCACGGTCTGTGTCACCATCCTGGCATAAACCACTTATAAGGGAGCAATAAGTAAATTCATCAGGAATAAAACCCTTAAAAATCGCATCATCAAGAATTTTTTCAGCATTTTCTATCATGCCCATCTTGCAATGCCCATGAATAATAGTATTATAAGTAAAGCTATCAGGCTCTAAACCTTCATTAACCATTTTATGTAGATAGTTTTCAGCTTCTACAATTTTACTGCTTTTACACAATCCACAGATTAATGTGTTATATGTCACAACGTCAGGAGTTAGCCCTTCCTTGGTCATGCCATCCAATAAACTGATTGCCCAATTGACTGCTCCTTTTCTGCTGAAGCCTTGGATGAAGACATTACATGTAAACAAATTTGGGCAAACTCCTTTCTTCATAATTTTGTTAAGCAGTTTCTCACCTTCTTGGGTACACCCCTTCTTGCATAGTGTATGTATAAGCTTATTAAATGCAGAAATCGGAGGTAAAATCCCTGACATGAGCATTCTATTAAACAATTCATATGCCTCAAGTTGATGATTCTCTTCATAGAACCCACTAATAACTGTACAATATGCAATTGCATTATGTTCACACCCCTGACAAGGCATATTGTTAAGGAGCCTCAGGGCTGCATGGGGCCTTTTTGTCATACAAAATGACTTCATCCTAATTGTGAAAGTGCAGACATCAGGAGTAATTCCTTTATCTTTCATTCTCAAATAAACTTTATGGGCTTGATTGAAGTACCCGTGCCCTACCAATATATTCATAATGGCATTGTAAGATAATACGGATGGTTCACAATTATAGAAGTCCATTCTCTCAAACAAATCAACAGCTTCCTGAACCTTTCCTTTCTTTCCATAGCTTCTGATTACTCCAATATATACTTTCTCCATTAAACTGCTATCAATATTCATCCTCATGTCCATGAGCACACGCTCCATGGCCTCAAACTCCCCATAAAATCCAAGCTTGTCAATCATGCACTTATAAGTAATAAACGTGTGTGCAAACCCATCTTCATTTTTAACAGAATTGAATACTTCAAGAGCTTTAAGAGGATGCTTTTGGTACTTTATGACAGCAGCTACATGCTTAGGAAGCAAAGTAGGACTCATACCAAGAGCAACAACAGCTATGTAATTAATATACTCAAATTCTACTTGCTTCAATATTCAAATTTCCTTAACAAAAAGCACAGGGCATGAATCATCGAAATGCAATCCGTGTAACAATCATAAGCAAGCAGTAAAATTTTTTCGGCGTCAATTAGTAAATACGAAGCAAAGAATTGCTACAATTATATCTTTCAAAAAATTTCCTAATAACCAAACAGGAAAAGAAGAGAGAATAGCAGAGTTTTGGGGCATGAAGTACCTGTTATTTGGACATAAAAACCGCAAGGTTCAGCACAGGTTAATGTGAGTTTGACTCGTAGAACAGACATAGGGCTTTAGTTTTCAAGGGCTCAAAAATTCGGCCTTTAATTTTATAAGAAGACGTAACCTGCGGACAGTTCTATCTCGGTTTAACCCACGAACGGCTGAGATCCTCCGATAATTCTGAGGGACCCACAATTCGATCCATTAATGCTGAAAGAAATACACAAGACATTGTTGCGGGAGACAAGTTAAAAGGTAGTTAACTAGTTTTTACATTTTTCTTATTAAATTTCTTCTACTTATTTTATTTATACGAAGTTTACATATTTCCGTAGTTAACTAGTTTTAACGTTTTTTGATTAAATTTCATCACATATTTATATGAGGTCTACATATTTGTAAGTTTCGACATTTTTCTTATTAAATTTTATCAACATATTTATATGAAATCCGTATATTTCTGTAGTTAATTAGTTTTAACATTTTTTAATTAAATTTCATTCACATATTTATACGAGGTTCACATATTTTCACATAAATATGTGGACCACATTAAAAAGAACAGGGTTGGAACACCCTAACAGAAACAGGATGTTCCAACCCGTACAAGAGGCATAAAAATCACTCTCATTGCGTAGTCACTAATTAAGGAATCCTAATAAAAAATTAGAAATGTGAATAAAAAGTAGAAACTAGAATAGTAATTAGGTGCATTTTGTATGAATTCTTATTATTGAAGTTAATAATTATATTAGTGTTTGTTATCAAATACTAAGAATGATGACAACAACTTTTTAATACTATTTAATTATTATATGATTGATTTTGTAAAAATTTTAATTAAATTGGTTTATATTATTTTAACAAAGAGTTTTGTAATTAATTAATTAATTAATTAAAATTATTTTAATTAACTTTTAAATAATTGTATATGATTTTTTTATAAGAATAAAATTGTATAACTATAATGAACTTATATTATGATATAAAATCATTGAAATAAAATAAAAATAACAACTTGAGATAATAGAGAGTTTAAGTTAACACAAAAAAGAAGAAAAAAGAATTTCAATTACTTACATTTATTTATTATTCACTCAATTTTAGGTTTTTTAAAATTCATTTAATATATTTCAACCTTTATCTTTTCCATTGCTATAAAACCAACCAAAAATGAAGGAATGTAACATGCATGGCCATTCCTAAGTCACCAAACGTATGAATTAGGGATGAGATCATCCCCTCTACTCCTACTCTGTTTCATCCCCTTTCAGCCACCTTACCCTCAATAAGATTATGCCCATATCCTCCTCCCACCTCTCTCACTCTATCCGTCACTCTCTTCGTCGTCTGCCTCGATAGGAACCTCCCATGTTTTTTGTTCACAACCTCAAAAAGCCCTTACAAATTTAACACAGAAGACAAGGATATTAGATCGAATGCATTTACACTTCCATAGCATATTGGTTCATCTCAAAATAATTGGTCACAGCATTTATTACCCTGAACTTTATTGCAGCTACGTCGTATGCTTCTAATGCTTAGCTACCACCGCCATTTGCAGCAGACGTCAAAATAACAATGAAATCCAAGATGCAGTGAAGATACATTGGTGAATTGTCACGCCCCCTTATTGTAGGGTATACACCGAAATATCCGTAGGTCATTCCGATACATAACCTACGATAAGAGTGAGCTACGAGCAAATACTGTTGTACTTCACATGGTATCAGAATATGAATGCTAATAATTTGCTGTTATACATGGTGTTGGGCCCGGGCCCCAGATGTCCGAATCCCGAGGCGGCCCCTCGGGTCGCGCCCGCGCCGAGCGCCAAAACCGCGGACCCGATCCCAACATTTATACATATACATAGACACATATATACATAATTCGATCATTATCATACACATCATCATTCTCATACATTGCAGCACTTATACATACATCTAAATATGAAACTCATTTCATTATATCACAAAGGTCGAATCCAAAAATACATAAAATATGCTCCATGAGAGTATGCTCGAAGGGCCCAACGAAATACAAACTTATAACAAAGCTCCTAAGCAACTTGAAGTTTCCGATGCCTCGCAAACTCAAAGATCGTCCTGATCTGCACCTGAGGAGGGAAAGTAATGGGTTGAGCTACACAGCTCAGTGGCTAATATAATTATAGCC
>JANTPM010000007.1:24610895-24632165 GCA_025434745.1 Erythroxylum divaricatum
AGGAAATTTTCTTAAATTTGGGAGAAAATGTTCGGACCGAAAATTTTGGAGTGACAAATCGGTTGACCGTATAGTACCGAAATACTTGTCCAATGGCAATGGGAAATTTAGATTTGTGAGTTTAGGAATTTGTATGATGAGCCATTGGAATTTAGAGACTGAAATTTAATAAATTAGAGGACTTGTGTTTAATGAACTATAGGTTAAGGACCAACCCTTTATATTGCCCTAAGTTTAAATTTCTCCTTAGAAACCTAGGGCTAACTCTTCTTTCTCCTTCCTCTTCCTTTCGTCGACTTTGGTTTGTCCCCTTGGAGATTCTCGCTTGTTTTCCTTTTCATTGTGGTTGAAGATCAGCTGGAAACCTTGGAGATGTTGATGTTTGGCTTGGCTATGGAAGATCACCGTGGGTGTTAGAGTTTGAGAGACTTTTGGAGATTTAGGGTTTACGGATTTGAGCTTCGATTGGTAAGTTTAATGGCTTTAATGTTGTTATTTATTGTTGTTTGAGGCATTTATGGCATTTATTGTAAAAGATTGGGTAGTTTAGGGTGTTTAATGCTGATTTTAGAGAGTGGAAATGGAGGAAAAATCGATCGGGGAAGAAGGTGAGACTCGCACGTCGCGACGTCTGAAAAAGGCCACGTCGCGACGAGAAAAAGCGTGCTCGACGCGGCGAGCCACGCGAGACGTCGCGGCGAGCGAACGAATGTTTCACCGTGACGAGTCATTTGTAGGCGTCGCGGCGAGGCGTCTGGGAGGTGTTCGCCGCGGCGAACATTTCCCACGCCGCCGCGAGCGACCTGTTACACTCCGCGGCGAGGAGCAAAATTTTGATTTGATGTATTTTTATTTATGGGGCATAACTTATGGTATAGACCTCCAATTGAGGTGATTCTAGTTTTGTTATGAATTAGAGAAAGAGGTCTACAATTGAGGTAAAGAATAAGAGTTCGAATTTAATTTAGCGGGTTCTTAATCATAGAAAGATAATCGATTATAGTTCCTATTGTAACCTAAGAATTTTATTATGACTATGGGAGTTTAAATTGGAGACTTATGAAATTAATGGATGCTATTGATCTGGTGAATAGTGAGTTTTGGTTATGAGGCTTGAGATAGCGGAATTGGGTTATAGCGTTGGAAAATCATGAATATGCATCGTACATATTTTCATTTATCATGTGCGACACTGAATTATTTTAAACTGAGCATCTAGTAATGGGAAATTGTTTAACTGTTATAGAGGCGCCGTTGGATCATCATTCCGCGGACATTGCTAGAACTTCCAGGCAGTAGCTCGGAAGTTACAGGTGAGTAACCTAGTTGGTTCCTCAAATTTTAAGTGTTAATTGCTCTATGTGAATTGATTGAAAATATGGACTGTATGATTACATGATTAAATAGGATCAAAATACATGCTATTGATAAATTGGATTTTTTGACTGCTACGGAATTGTGATAAGTGGGCTCATAGCCATATGACTGTGGATTACTGGACATTTGCATTTCATGCATAAATGCATGAACAGATAATGGACGTTGTGACCCAAGTCGCATTTATTACTGAAAATGAGCTTTAAGCTCGAACACTGTTACTGAACCGAGCCTTGAGCTTGAGGGGATTTAGTGCATACCCAGAGGGCTCTCCTACTCCCTGACGCATTCACTGAAAACTGTCACGGAATCAGCGCTCGATCACAACACTGAAATAACTGAAAAAGAGTCTCATATGCATTGCATATAAGGTGTTAACTGATTGGTGATATTTAGTGAATACTGTGATGGCATGAAAATCATAAACTGCTATATGGTATTTGACTGTTATTATTATGTGCTGTACGCAAATTGCGTAATGCATGAATTGAGTGAACTATCGATGATGGTTTCTCATTGAGTTCGCAAACTCACCCAAAATTGCATTTATTTTTCAGGATCGATAGTATAGACTCCTAGCTCCAGAGATAGACTTTTCCTACTGTGTGGGCGCGTTGGCAAGAGAAGTTATGGCACACAGGTCGGTCAGCTGGGATTGATTTTGAGGATGGCTTAGTATAGAATTTTGTATCAGTTTTCTTTTTTGAGTATTGTATTTAGACTGTAGGGAACTGATAGACTTGTCTATATTTCTGTTTGATGTTATGAAATGAGAAAAACATTATGGTTTTAAAATTTAGTGATTCTGTTATTGCGGTTTATTATATTGATGTCATGTGGATTATAGAAATGATCGATCGTAGTGCACCCTTATTGTGGGATATGCGTCGGAACGACCCACGGGCGTCCCGGTGTGTACCCTGCGGTAAGGGGGCACTTCAATTCGTTTGTAATAATTATCGTCACCCGCCTCGAGAGATGGGGTTCCATAGCACATAAACAATGCTCTTGACTTCTGAATGAACATCTTTAAAGGCAGGGGAAGGATCCATAACGTCTTCATGAAACCCTCCTCACCTTTAGATGCCACCCAAACATTTTCTTTAAAGTTTTAACACACACTATACATGCATTAAAAGGGTGGGGCATTTCATCAAACAATATACATGCATTCTTTCATTTTCCCATTGTTAAACATACAAAGTTCACAAATTAGCTAAATCAGTGTCACCAAACCACAATCATCTCTAAACAATCAACTATTAATAATAAACCAAATTTGAGATGAAAGATTACCTTATTAACAATAACAATATAGCATTTGTCGTCTTTAATCCACAACAAAAAAAGAAGAAAAAGGATGGCAGATGCCACAAAAATGATCGATAATCTCAAGAGGACGACAGTCTGCTTACAACACCCAAGATCGGCAACACCCAACATCTGCTTACAACACTTAAGACGACGGCGACATCGAAAAGTCTGAAACTTTTTCTACGACGGCAACGCAACTAATTAATAAAGGGATTCAAATAATACATTTATTAATCATAAGTAATATACTGATAAGAATTTTATCATATTAATAATAAGAAAAGTTAGAATACCGAATTTCAACAAAATAATAATAACAATATCAATAACAATAATAATAAAACTAATAATATTATTTTAAATTAGGATAAAAATATAAAATCCTTATAATAATATCAAAAATATTTATAATAATAAGGATCATAGTAATAATAATTATAATTATAATTATAATTATTGCCTTAAATGATATATCGAAAAGGAATTTAATAATAATAATAATAATTATTATTATTATCATACAAAAAGATAATAATAATAACAATAATAATAATAATAACCAATATAATAATAATAATAATAATAATAATAATAATAATAACCCATATATTATTTCAAAATTATAATACATCAACAGTAAAAAATTGTCTGAAAACCACCATTACCAATTTACTTAAATGGCGAGAATCCTTTGTAATAATTGATTTAGAAATGAAAAGGCTTTCTAATCTCATCATTATTATTATTTAATATGTACAGAATTTATTAATATTCTATATATTTTAATTCATTTTCATTTTTATTCCTTAATATAATAATAATAGAAATAATAAGTAAAATTAAATGAAATATTCGAAAGGAATTTAAATTAATAATCATAATAATAATACTAATAAAAATACTACTACTACTACTAATAATAAATTTATTATTTATATTATTATTATTATTATTATGATTCCATAGATAAATAATTGCATAAATAAAAATAATTAATAATAATAACGACTTGAATATTGTTATGAATAATAATAATTAAAATATTAAATTAAATTGATTAAAATATTAAATTAACTTAATTAAAATAATAATAAAATTTAAGGAGAAGCTCGCGAAGGCGAGGACAAGCTATTATTTAAGGAGAAGCTCGCCCTCGCGAGCTTGCTCTGTTTTTTATTTTAATAATAATAATTATTATTATTATTAATTAATTTAATTTATTTTTATTTTTATTTTTATTTTTATTAAAATATTTTTATTAATTTAATATAATAATAATAATAATAATAATA
This sequence comes from Erythroxylum divaricatum, assembly GCA_025434745.1. NCBI lineage: Eukaryota > Viridiplantae > Streptophyta > Magnoliopsida > Malpighiales > Erythroxylaceae > Erythroxylum > Erythroxylum divaricatum. Next base: position 24,614,879 of record JANTPM010000007.1, read on the forward strand.
AAAAATTTAATTTAATTAATTTTAATTTTAATTTTTTAATTAATTTAATTTAATTAATTAATTTAAAAATAATGTATTAAAAAATAATACATTATGAGATATTGTATGAAGAAATATTATTTCTTATATAGCAATGCCTAGTATAATGACTTACTTTCAAGAATTCCAATTGAATCAATTACCAAGATTTCATATTATATATGAAACACAAAGTCTTTCAAAAGTCAAAGTTAATGATTCAAGGATGTGATTCTTGGTTGAAGCATATATTAACACATGTTTTATTTTCCTTAAGAAGGAAGTAGTCAATCATATAGACTAAAGTCTGGAGATACTTAAACAAACGTGTGAGTCCTTGTTAGAAAACAAGTTCATCGAATAGACTCGATATGAGAAATCCATTTGGAGTATTACTTGTATATCTATGGAATTCTCATTATTGTGATTATATAAGTGATCTTTTGATTTAAGGTCTCCAAAGTTATCTTGTATAGGGATTGCTATATTTTGATACTACTTATGACCTATTTAGATACTACTTATGACCTATTTAATCATGGATCGTTCAGTCGGTAGTCATTAGATTTAGCATGAAACCTAATCACAAGGTTTAAAGACAACTCTTTTGTTTCCCATGTTAGATTTGGTTGTATATTGCCCATTTCCTTTTAATTTGATGATTAACATATTAATGAACTTGATTCACCATCTCAATTTTCATAGTTCTATCTAAAACAACTCTTTCATAAATAGGTAGAGGTAATAAATCCAAAACATTTGGTAGATTAAATCCATGAACAATCTCAAATGATGTATGATCAGTAGATGAACATATACTCCTATTATATGCAAATTCAACAAACAATAAACACTCTTCTCAATTCTTTAAGTTCCTTTGAATGATAGTATGAAGTAAATTGGTTAAGTCCTATTTACTATTTCAGATTGAACATCATTTTAAAGATGACTAGTAGTAAAAAAAAACTATATTCTCAACTTACCCTACAAAACTCTCTAAAAATAAGTAAGGAACTTGGTATCTCTATATCTCTATCACTTATTATACTCTTTAGAACTTTATGTACTACTTATTTAAAAAAAAGTGAATAACATTAATTGCCTTATCACATTGATTACAAGGAACAAAAGTGTGCTATATTAGAAAACCTATCAATTGACATAAATATAGGCTTACTACCATTCTTTGACTAATGTGTTCCTAATAAAAAGTTCATAGAAAGTTCTACCCATAGCTTACTAGGTATAGGTAAGGGTGTATAAAATCTATGTGATAAAAATCCTAAATTTAGCCTTTGACATGTCATACACCTACTATGCACTCTCTCGACATTGTGTTTCATCTTAGACTAATAAAAATGTTCACATATAGTGTCTAATTTATTTTTAACATTAAAGTGATCCATCAAACTTCCTCGATGTACTTTATACATAAATATCTCATGTATAGAAAAATAATGCACATATAGTTATTTTCATTGAAATAATTATCCATCATGCTTATAAAACTTACCATACACACTTTTTCATATGCAAGATAGATATTAGTAAAGTCATTGTCATTAGCATACAATTCTTTTACATATTCAAAATTTAGCAACTTTTCATGCAATGAAGTAAGAAGAACATACCTTTAAGATAATACATCAATAACTAAGTTCTCCTTACCTTCTTTATACTTAATGACATATGGAAGATCTCAATAAATTCCATCCATCTAGCATGGTATTTGTTTAACTTACCTTATCCTTTTAAATGCTTTATGAATTATGGTTAGTATTTATATAAAAACTCTTTGGTTCATAGGTAATGATATTACTTCCCTAAAGCTTGCGCTAATATATAGAGATATCTTTCATAAGTTGGATATTTTAAAGTTTCTTTATTGAGTTTCTAATTGGAGTAAGTTATTGATCTCTTATCTTGTATCAAAACAAATCTAATACCTATTCCCGAACATCACATTCAATTTCAAAATTTTTAGTTAATTCAGGTAATGCTAACAAAGGTGTTGAACATTATCTTTCTTTAAAAATATTAAATGTTCATTCTTATTCACTATCCCAATGGAAGTCCACAAATTTCTTAACAATTTCAATAAGTGGTGCAATAAATGTAATAAAGTCCTTAAAAACCTTTATTTAGTTAAACCATAAAATCTTCTTACCTTAGTTATTGATTTAGATATTCATCATTCCTTAAAGTTTTCACCTTTATCTCATCTACTTTAATACCTTTTGTACTAATAACTTAACCAAGAAACATGATCGTTTTCACAAGTACACATTTTATAATTAGTATATAATTATTCATTTCTTAGTATATCAAACATACATCTCAAGTGATCAAATATACTTTGTTAAATTCTTATTGTACACTAGAATATCACTAAAATAAATATCTATATATATATATACACATAACATATAATTCATCAACCTTATGAAAGTACTAGGTGCATAAGCAAATAACTTAATAAACCACTCATGTAAACATATACTTATTCTTAAAAGTAGTCTTCCATTCATCACCTTCTCTTATCATAATATGATGATATCCAATTTCTAAATCGATTTTAGAAAATATGCAGAGATCATACAATTCATTAAACATATGATCTAACATAGGAATGAGATGTCTATACTATGGTTATGTTATTAATAGCTTTACAATTGATACACATACACCAAGTATTATTCTTCTTAGGCATTAGAAGCCTTGGAACTGAACAAAGAGTCATACTTTCCCTCATATATCCCTTAACCATCAATTCCTTAACTTGCCTTGAAAGCTCCCTTGTCATATTAAGATTACTCTTATAAAGAATTTAAGAATAACATCCCTTATTCTAAAGTCAATTTAATGTTCAATTCTCTAATGGGCGATAATCCATTAAGAATATCATCAGTTAACGTATTCTTGTACTCCTACAATAAGGAGACATTAACACTAGTAACAGATATGTTAAGGTCCTCAACATTGAAATAAGCCTCTTTTTATTGAAGTACAATCATAGACTGGATAGTATAAAAATTACTTTAGGTATCACTCCTTCTGCAAAACAACTTATTTGTTTCTTATTTTTTATCACCACTAAGTCTTTTTCTTTTAAACTCTCATTCTCACTCTCCTTTTTTCTCACCACTAACACTTTTTATTTTGAGCTCTTACTCTCACTATCTTTTTTTCATCTCTCATTTTTTTATATTCTCTCTTTTCAATTTTAATTAGTCATCGTAGGCTTGTTTGAGTGTTATCTTGTTATCCTTTGTAAAGGTCTACATATTTCTAAAGCCATTATATACAAATCCTTATTATATTGCCATGATCTTGGTAATAGAATATAACCAACTTGTATAGGTACTACATCAAATGTTGCTTTATCTTTATATTTTTTACTAGAAAAAGAAATCAAAAATTGTTTGTTCATCTTTATCTCTCCATATTAATTAAACAATTGAATTATATATGGTTTCAGATGTTTTATGGTAGGTAAACTCATCTTATCCACAAGAGTAATATTAGCTACATTAGTGCAACTCTCTCCATCAATGATCATTGTTATATACTTTGTTATAAATATGGTATTTATTTAATCCTTTCTTAGTAATGAGTGTCTCATCTTCAACATCATACCAAATACTATAATAACTGAAATCGTTAAATGGTGGTATAACTTCCTCTTAACCTAAATCACTTTAAACCTTAAGAAAGACTATGATTTTTTTATATAAATCTCTATAATAATTACTAGGCACAAATCTCTTCCTCATAAGAACCCTTAATTCATTATAAGTTATTGGAAATTGAGACAGGATAAGATCCCGACTACAGTAAAATAATTAAGAAACTTTTTCATATTTTAATTTCTGAAAAACCATTATCACTTTAATTCTATAAAATGGTTAACACAAAAATCAAAGAATGAAACTTAATTCGTACCTTATTCGAAAGCTTGATCATTTTCTTATCATATCTCACAAACTGTTTTTAAAACCGATCCATCTCAACCACCGTAGTCACACAAATGTCCCATCCCTAATGATATCCACAGAACAAGTTAAGAAAATTCTGTAACTCTTATAAAGAGGGTTAAGCAAGAAGTGCTAGCTTAATTAGAGCTTAAACCTATTTATAATAAGTCTCGAATATTTTAGAAATTTAATTGACATTAAATTCTAATTTTAATTAAAATTTAATTAGAATTACAAATAATTCTAGTTAAATATCAATTATGCCTAAATAAAATTCAATATCTCATATCGCTCCTTATTTATTAAATATTTCATATTTAATCATAAAGTTTTTTTAACTTTACAGTCAAGTTCAACTTGATAAAATATCTTTACTCTCTTCAACTCATTCCATATATGAGATCCATTAGTTTCCCAAATATGTTGCAATGATTATAAATTATAATTATATTTCATAATTAGAAAATCTCCAATTAAATAAGTTATAATCATATATCAAGATTGGCGTCTAGCAACAGATCATAACCACTCAAACATCTAATAATGTCAAAATGGTTTTGACTAACCTTTCTATCATAATTTTTCCCTATAATCCAATCATTTCATCATATAATGTTTCGATTAGATAGAGCATGTAATTAATGTCTACTCTTTTTTAGTCTAATGATATTAGTTCTCCACCATTAGCTATTGATTCAATTAATAACATTTGTAAACTATTTACAAAACGTCATTCTACTTTGGCTAAGGATTTCTTTAATCAATACTAATTGAGAACAATATAACATTCTCCCTAATTATTTTAGGATGATGAATCATATTTTGATCTCACAACTATCTCCATATAATTCATGCTACATCAAATAATTACCGATTGAATGACCCATAATTAAAATAGGTCATAAGTAGTATCAAAACATAACAATTCCTATACAAGATAACTTTGAGACTTCAAGTCAAATGATCACTTACATAATCATCACAATGAGAATTTCTATAGACATACAAGTAATGTTTTGAATGGATTTGTTATATCAAGCTAGTTTAGTAAACTTGTTCTCTAACAAGCACTCACATATTTGTTTAAGTATCTGCATACTTAAGTCTATAAGATTGACTACTTCCTTTATAAGGAAAAACATAAATAATGTCCAATCTTAATGGAACAATGACTATAATGATGGTGATGATGATGATGATGACTAATTGTAATATGAATCTTATAATTATAATCTTATTATAATTTTATTTGCAATATATAATTATCTCATAGACTTTATCATATATATATCTAAATTTGTATAAGATAAATAACGTCTTTAAATTATTTTGTCACTAAATTACAACCAGTCAATTAGATGTAGGACATAAACTAACATAAGTTTCTATAGGCTGCTCATGATTTCTTCTCCTATTAGTCAGTAATTGATCGCATCAAATAATGACATAATTAGTGAATTATAGTAATATAACTAGCTTTACTTTCTTCTCTTTGGAGTAGTTATGATAATCAAAAATCAATTTCGTCCTTTTCAGCTACTCTAAATAAGCTTTTAAACCATTTTTACCTTTAAATAAGGGTATTTTCATCTTGATATTAATAAGATTATTATCCATACCTTCTCAACCTTTAGGCTCCCATTCATGCCTAACTTCTCTCATAGGACCAAATCTGTCCCATTTAACCTAAAATGCCAGGTCAACTTTATCAACACTTAGTTCATCATCTTCTTCCTCTACCTCTATTTTGGGGCGTTTGGTTACTTCTATATTTTATGACTCCTCTCATCATCAACTCGAAGTTGTTATCTCTTTTGTAATTCAACAATTTGATGTTATTGCTTCTGTAAATTGTCTTCCATATCATTATACATCATATTTATTCTCTTAAAATTTTGCTATATAGCGTGCGTAAAGAATATGTCCTTTTCCTTTTCATTTTGGAATCACCTTTAGAAATATATTTAAAAGTTGTTAAAAAAAGTTTAAAAAAATTTCACACACTTCCTTACGTGTATAATCTTAAAAGATATTAATAAACTCATGTTTTGCTCTTTAATTGGCTTTTCTCAATACTAATCTAACACTATCTTGACTTTTACCACTTCTTTGCTTTCTTCTCAAGTTTTTTTAAGGAACTAAACAAACTCAAACAAATATTTCAATCTTATAAATATACAAAAAACCAAAGAATTAATAGTTAAAGGAAGAAACAAGTCACATATTAAGTAAGAGGCAAAGGAATTAAATGAAATAATAAAAAAGTAGCAATGGTTCAATTGGATCAAATTTATGACAATTAATAATTTTGATCAATTTTAAGCTATTGTTGTCATAATTGAAATCTTACAAAGAACGGTAAATAAGATTTGTGGAGAACTAACCCATTGATTATAAGAAATGAAAATAAATTTCATAAAATATTTTGAATGCCATAATGAAGGAATTATTTGATCAGTTTAGAAGTTGAATAAAGAACAAGAGCAAAGAACTGATGACTCAAGTAAGAATATAATGCTCTTTTAAATAACATAAGAATTGGACCTTTAGGAGCTAGGACACGAAAATATTCCAGATCATGTTCAATGCCAAGTAACCCATGTTACTTTAATATTATTTATATATTAAAATAATTAATTTATATTAAATTTAAATATGTAATGGATATATTTTATTACAGAAGGCGTGATATTATTTTAAAGAGTCTTAGTCTCTCTAAAATATTTACAAGGAATTAAGATCTAGAAAAAAACTATAAAATTTTCCAAAAAGAACGCCTATTTAATAAGTTGAATTCAAAATTCTTTTTAATATAAATTTTATGTGATAAGTGAAGATTTATTAAATTTAATTTTAAACATTTTTAATTTTGCTACTAATTTTTTTAAAAATTTATACAAAAGTTTATTTTTGCTAATATATTGTGCCATCATCAAACATATAAAAATTCATGGATTAGCTACATCATTTTTAACTTAATTTGTACCATTTTTTAGAAGAATTTAGTGATTAAATTAAAAAAATATCAAAATTACGCGCCAATACTTCTCTCTCTCTGGTAACACCGAGAAAACTTTCAAAGCGGGATCTCAATAGAAACAGTGGCTTCTTTCCCCACTCGCTAGCATAGATCCATGAGCCTCCCTTCTGTATTAAGGACCTCACCGTTCGCACAAGCAAGTTTTTTAGTCAACCAATGTCGCTCCATATCCACTGACATTACCATCCATTCCAATCCTTATAACACAACCATGTACCGATCGATTTCCTTCGCGAAGTCCCAGTACCTGGCAACAATCTTTGACCAAAGCAGCATACGCACAGTGATCATCAAGTGAGTCATGTTCTTTCCATCTCTGTATACTTCTGTAAAAAGAGATGAGATGAAAAGAGTCGTGTAATGAATTACGATAGTAAAAATTATTATTGGTAATCGTTTCACAAGTGATGTGGTGTGGAGTTGGCCGAGTTGGTCTAAGGCGCCAGATTAAGGTTCTGGTCCGAAAGGGCGTGGGTTCAAATCTCACACTCCACAAGGCTTTCTGCTGCTTGAATAATCCCACACTCCACAAGGCTTTTTGCTGCTTGAATTGAATATTTGGGCAACTAGCCCGGTTAAGCAGTAAGAGATATTTGGGAGCATTTACTTAGATTAATTTATTTATTAGGAATCAAGCCCATGGATTACTTTTCAAGTTTCGATCCAAAGTCTAGCCCACCAACTCTTTAGTGCTTGGATTTATCACCACCTAAAGTTCTATTATATTCCATGTTCAACTTCACGAGGCAGCACCTAAAGGTCTATTATATTCTTTTTTTTATTACACAAGGGGGTTACAAAACTAAATTAAAGCCCGTGGGTACAGAGCGCCTGCTCATCGCGGCGGAGAAGCTCCTGAATGCGAAAAGGAGGCTCGGGGAGTAGATAGAGACCCGGACTGCATACTCTAGCAAGTTGAGCTAGGCTGTCTGCGCATTGATTGCCTTCCCTGTACACATGTTGCAGTTGAACAGTCCACTCTCGCTGCCACAGCTAGTGCACACCTGTCACCAAAACAAACAACTCAGTCAGTATCTCGAGGGAAGTAGAGAGCAGATTAATAACCTCAAGGGAGTCGACTTTTAAAATAACACGTCGAAAGCTCATGTCCCAGGCCAGCTGGAGCCCCGAGACGACTCCCCATAACTCCGCAGAGAGCGGTGAACCCTGCTCAAGATGTTGCTAGAAACCGCCTCTCCACTTTCCATCGCAATCTCTGAGCAGACCCGCAGAGGAAACCCTGTGGGAGGCCGGGTTTGTAGCGTCATCAGTGTTAACTTTCACCCAACGCTCCCTAGGCTTCTGCCACCCAACGCAGGTACCCACTGGTAAGGCCAGTGTAGGAAAGACACACTTGTCCATCATCCGGGTGCGGGCAATCCATCCCACGTAATCCATGATTACTCGGTGCCCCTCCTCGGGCCATGTAAAAGCCGGGTCAAAAATGCTGCTGTTTCGCCATTTCCAGAGGAACCAGCAAGTAATCCCAAAGATTGTAGCCCATGCGTCATGCGACACCGGGGTTTGCTGAGTGAGGTTACTCTGCAACCAAACGTCCACCTCCTGCTGGAAGAAAGTCTCATGTACCACCTCTGGAGGGAAGCGAGTCCAGAGAAACGAGCGAATGCGCTGGCCCCCCCCCCCAACTCCAGATGATGTTCCACAATCGGTGTCAGATGTGGGGGTTGCGGCCCTCGAGAAGCTCATATGCAGAAGCTACAGTGAAGCCCCCACGGGGAGAAGGGCCCTAAAGCAGTCTATCCTCTCCCCTAATCCCATCCAGAGAGCCTAAGCGCGCAATGTCCAAGCAAACCATGGCCGGGAGATATTGTTGAAACTCAGACCAACGCCAATCTCCACCGTTCGTAAGGAGGTCCGCGACCGTAACCAACCTAAGGTGCTCCGGGATCGGGAAGGAGGCCACGTGGATAAGAGGACCCCACCCCTCCAGCCACCGATCCATCCAGAAAAACACCCGCCGCCCATTTCCCAATCGCCAGGTGAGGCCGTGCCGGACACATTGCCAAGTCGCTGAGATCCCGCGCCAAAGTGACGACGCTCCTGACCGATGGATTGTGAGGGGAATATGGGTGGGTCAAGGCGATATTTAGCCCGAAGGACTCGAACCCAAAGAGCCTGATGGTCTGTGAGCAAGCCCCAACCCAGTTTGGCCAGTAGGGCATCATTCGTAGACCTGAGACGTTTGATGCCCAATCCCCCCTCCGATTTGGTATACAAACCGACTCCCAGTTGACTAGGTGCACCTTACGGTGCTCCGACGAGGAACCCCATATAAAGCTACACATGATTCGTTCGAGGTCGTCGCACAAGCGCCTTTGAAGACGAATCGTGTGCATTGTGAACATGGGCAGCGCCGATAGGACGGACTGAGTCAACGTAACCCTACCTGCAAGAGACAGTAACCTGGCTCGCCACCCTGAAAGTTTCCGCTGAGCATTATCCAGAATATACTGATATGTGCGCTGGGATGTCCTCTCATGGAGCAAAGGAACCCCAAATACTTGCCGAGGTCCGACGTGCAGGAAACCTGCAGTTCCTGGCTAAGGCGGTGGGCCTTATCCCGAGCAACATTCTGAGAGAAGAAAATACGAGATTTGGTTGTGCTCACTTGTTGCCCAGACGCCTGACAAAATATGTCTAACGTACGAGCTATAAGCTGCACCTGGCAGTCTTCCGCTTCAGCGAAAAGGACCAGGTCATCGGCAAAGAACACGTGGGTAAAGGGAGGGCCCGTACGCCCCATCCGAATCGGTTTCCAAACCCCCCTTTTCACCTCCGCTGAAATGAGGTGCCCCAGCCGCTCCATACAGAGGACGAACAGATAAGGGGATAGGGGATCCCCTTGCCTGATGCCCCTCGAAGGTCGGAACGGCCCGAAAGCGGTACCTTGCCAAACAACCTGAAGGGAAGTAGTCTTGACACATTGCATGATGACCCGAATGAAACAAACCGGAAGGCCAATATCCTCCAGGGTCTCCTGAATAAACTGCCACCGAAGGCGATCATAAGCTTTCTCCAAACCCACTTTGAGTGCTAAGTAACCCTTTTGCCCGTTTTCTTCCGCATCGAATGGATCACCTCCTGGGCTATAATAATATTATTCGTGATATGCCGACCCGAAATAAAACTGCTCTGGGTCTCTGCGGTGAGATGTGGCAGGTGGACCTTCAGGCAAAGCACAAGGACTTTGGAAACAATCTTATACAACACATTACACAAGCTGATCAATCGGAATTGGGAGACCTAAGTCGGGGAAGGGGTTTTTGGGATGAGCACCAGAAGCGTGCAGTTGGGGTCTCGGTCCGAACATTCCTGCTGAAAAATTCTTTGAACGAAATCCACTACAGCAGGCCCAACCGTCCCCCAATTACGCTGGAAGAAAAGGGCATTAAACCCATCAACCCCCGGGGCTTTGTTTGGGTTCATCGCTAAGATTCTATATCCAACTTCGTGAAGCCGAGGAAACTCACCGACACTTTGTTTCACACTTTTAAATTTCAAAACAACAGATGATGAAAATTTTGTTGCTTGATGCCACACTTGTTCTATGGTATTGGAATTGTAAGTTTCCATGTAACATGAAATGCTTGCTGGTGGAGTTTGAGCCTTTTGTCCCTATAATCTTAAAATTTATTGCACAAATAATGATAGGTTAATTATAAAAAAAATCTCAAACTTTCGTTAATTTTTTAATTATAATCCAAAATTTAAAAAGTAGCAATAAAATACTCGAATTTTTAATTTTTTTCAATTAAAGCCCAATATTAATGTTATTGTTATCTTTCCTGACGTGGCAGTGTCATGTGTATATGTTGAGCAAGTTTTAATCTTATAAAATCTCAATATTCTGTAAGTACAGGGGTTATAACGTAATATATGAGGTGTCAATCCTACAAGGAATTAATGAACTAATCGAATTCTAATTTGTCTATGGCTTAAAAGTGTAATTAAAATGAAAATAAAAATTAACAGGAAATTAAGCAATTGAATATGGATAGATTAAAGGTGAAATTGTAAAATTAACACAAGAAATCAAAATTGAATGTAACCAATTAATAATTGAAAATTCATACAAAGAAGATTAACTAATTATAAGATAAGGGGATTCATTATATGATCGAATGCTAACTTAATCACTCAACTCCTAGAAGTTCAAATGGTAATTACTCTCTCGAGTTGTAATTATTTAACCCTAAACTATAAACCCTAATTGAATTGCATTATGAAATTTCCAATCCTTAATTAGCAAACAAGCTACACATCCAATTAGATCTAAAGCACTCTAATAGACAATTGGGTCTTCATATGAGATTTCTCTTTGTATAAATTACTGATTTGATTGTTTACGTGATCTATTAGCTTGTTTAACTCTCATTATCGATATACTCTCTTGATTTATTACCGAAGTATACAAATACAATAAACAATAATGAAACCCAACTCATTAACATCAAAAGTAATCAAATTAACACTGATTCAAAAACAAATCTCTAAAAGAGTTTAGAACATCCTTAAACCCAAATTCATCATCATTGCATCCATTTTATACATAAAATGAAAGAAATAACAAGATGAAAGAGAAATGTAACTTAGAGTGGACTGGAATAGTAGCAACAACAGATGCTCCCTCTTCCTCTCTCCTCTTCTCGCTTCTTCTCTCTTCTTCCTTAGCTTCTTTCCCAATGTAGCAAAATGGAGGCTCCCTCTTTAGGGCTTCTTTCTTTTCCTTTTAAATCCTTTTTCCAATTAGGGTAAAAATTAGGTTTTACCTACGCTCAAATATCTAAAATAACCCTCAAAAAGTTAAGTTCGAAAGTAGTCCTCGCATCTGTTATCATGCTGCCCGCATCTATTATCGTGTTGGTCCTATTTGGTTTCCGTCATCATCATCATGGCCTGTGCAAGTAACTTTGGTCACGATCGTCGCTGATGTGTCACAACCGTGGCCTTGGCTCCTCCTCCGAACTTTCTCCAAATCTTCTCTGGTCTTTTTCACCTAGTCTTAAATACTAACAAACTCATCAAAACATCTCAAACACACAAAATTAATGCTCGATAACATGCTCTAAACTACTTAACACTAAAAAAACACCAATACGTAGTCATAATAACATAATTCTAACCTAAACAAACACAAATACTCTAATTAATAACTAAAAACGTATTAAATTACCCATTAAAACATAATGTAACATGTAACTATCAACATATCCACACTTTAACTTTTTCTTGGTCTCAAGGAAAAACAGAAACAAAACAAAACATAAACAAACCAAACAATAACATATATAAGCACGCATATGCAATAATGGTACAATGACTTTGAACTTCACGAAACTAATTTAACTTCGAACACAAACCTTCCAGTTGTTTTAACTTATTAACTTATAAAATTTGTGGTTAAACACTTTGAACTAAATATACATAATAATCAAGACATTAACGTTAAATTAATTAACCTTTATTACTTACACCCACACATTGATAATTATTTATCAAAATAATATTTTTATTAATTTTCATTAACATTCACTTAGTGTTTTGACACGAAGCCAAATATTTATGATGAATGTTCCCTGATTTCTTAACTAGGTCATGTTTTTATTCATAAGCTTGGTTGAAATATCATTTTAGCCTTTTGATGCTAAGGAAAATATTAGTTATAAATATACCTCGATTACTCAGCTAGATCACATTCTCAACTGGCTACCAGCTTTATTCATATCCCAAAGGACCGTGGAATAGTTATTTGTTTAAGAAATATACACTTTTTTTATTGCCTACCTCATTTCTTTAGCTAACCATTCTCATGAAATGATACTAATGATGCTACTTACTCAATTGACCTAAAATTTTAAACGTATATGGAAAATTCCTAGGGTGAATGAGCTAACATTATATCCTAATTAATGTGCATATTTAACCAAAACAACCTAAAAACTAATTTAAAAAACTAATAAATCTTTACAACCTATGTTCAAGGCTAAACTAGTTCCGTTAAGTCTAGCCATTAACACATTCACGTGTCACATCATGAGAACCTAAACAAGACTTAGTATACAACATGTAAAATTCACACTCAAAATAAAATCATATAATACACACAACCCTCCCCACACTTGGACAACACATTGTCCTCAATATGAGAGGAACAAATAACACAAAAGGTAGGAGTAAAACAAAATGACAAGAAAATATAAGGAAAAATAAAATAAATAAAATAAAAAGACAAGGTTTAGAGCATAAAAACCAGTCATGGTGATTGAGATCGTGATGGTTATGGTATTGGAGGTGGAATTTCTACGCTTTGAGTAGTGAAGTATTTATGAATGCTTCGAATGTCTCAATGTTGGCACCTCTGCTCCCTCGCTATCTCCTCAACACCTTAACATTATCTATAATTGCCGTGTTAGTATTTGAGATTGCTTCCAGTACCTTCTCCCATCCAATTGCCTCCTCCTCTCTTGACTCTTCAATGGTTGATTCCTCCTTTGTTGCGATAGTCTCGAGCTTGAACTAGCTTGTCCTACCTTGTTCTTTACATGAGAGTGTTGATATCTTAAAGTTCCATATTATAGGACTTCAAGATCTCAACTCTCATCAAGTGATGAGTGTTAAAGAACTCAGGAAGATGTACAGTTAATCCATCATAATTAACAACATAATACTCCATAATAGCTGTAACCAAATATCCCATGCCCAAGTTATTGTTTCTTTTTTCCAGAGTATCAATAATAGGGTTAAAGATGTGGGTGGAGGTGCAAACTTAGATGCTATGATCTATGCACTATAATAGGGAAAGTTCCTTAATAGAAAACTTGTTGGTTTTGGTTTTGTCAAACATAGTTTGACACATAAACTTGTATAATAGTATGTGCTTAGGACTATGAGTTATGTTGTTGTGGGCATTTTTAAAGTCAAAATTTGCCAACCCAATCAATTTTATCCAATAGCGTGTAACTTGGAAATTATCATGCTGGTCTACTATGGTCGATTTTGGGAATCCACTGTAACACCCCCTATACAAAACCTACAACCATCCATACATAAGGCAACCAATTTCATGTACATACGTTCACGACATCTATTTTGGTTCAATGCTATACATATACATATTACAAAACTCCCCAATGCTTAACATTATCATTTAACAGTAGTAAAACATTTTTACATTTACATGATAATCTAAAATAAAACATACAATCTCGTTTAACCATTACATGTACATTCATCTTTAACTAAAAATGCCTTCCAAAAGTCCTTATTCTTCTATGTGTTGGCTTTAGTCCCTGTAGATGTTCCCTGTACATCACTTTTATGACTTGGATCTACGTTGATTAACACCCTTGCTAAGATTGAAAGCTCAGTGAGGAAACACTTAGTTTGGATAACCACTCACAACAATCATTCGCCAAGCACATGCATTAACGAGCATCGCATAAATATAAATAATGTTGGCATACTAAATCAAATAAATAATGCAAACACGCTTCAATTTTTTTTCATATACCATAAATTCACATTCAAAACTCAAACATTGATATTCAATATTCAATTATGCAAATTATCAATACAAATGTAAATGATCATTCATATACTAATTATTTATATTGTCATACTATATTTCCTATTTATATCTCTTTACTTTACTTTATGTTAAGCCTACATATTTTCTATGAGTGTGGATAAAAGGTGATGTGGATATATGAAGATATCAATATATGGATACCTGAAGGTATCAGACTTCGGATACTTAAAGGTATCAAATACTGGATATCCGAAGGTATCTAACTATTTGTCAAACTGTAGCAGTTGCATTGTAACCTTATAGGTATGCCCATCTATCCACCACCAAGACAATAGAGCAGGCATTGTAACATTTTCTTTAATCATTTGCCAATTTCATAATTCATATATTGACAAGTCATATGATATACATTTCAAATCATAAAATCTATATTTGCGTTCATATATGCGATTCATGCCTTACCACCATTAGAAAGGTTTCAAAATAACACTAGTACAATCATACTATACACATATGAGTAATGAATCTACATACAAATTATTTATGTACATGTAAATTTTCTTTGGAGTGCATTATGCCCAATTTTATATTTCAATGTTCAGTCTCCTAATTCACATGAGGTAAGTTCTATTTCATTTATTTCTAGGAGTTTAAAAATTTTCATACTCATTCATAAAGGTTCAGATAAGAAGTAGTAGAAATAAAAAAAAACAATGCCACATTCGTGACAAACACTTTCTCTATTCATACCACTACTTGTTCCTTAATATTAACATACAAAATGTTAGAAATGGGCTTTTAGGTCTTCTAGACATTTCTCCCTCTATGTCTCTCGTTTCTATATTACTAATAATTAGGTCATTTGGACTCCTAACTAGGAATGTGGATACCATTTCGTACCAACCAATACATACCATATCGAACTAAAACTAGTACGAAACAAAGGTTCGATTGTATTTAATTTAAATATTGGTCTGTACCGACCCATTTCGAATGCTACCGATCGGTATTGTCTGATATTCAAAATACCAGCCAGTATTGGAAATTTTAAAAAATAGGGGGACTTTTTTGTAAAAAATTCAAAAAATTAGAAATCTCCCTCCCTCCATCCCTCCTTTCCTTCCCCCCTCTTTATTTCAAAGTTTTTTTAATTAATTATTTTATTTACTTCACATTTTTCTAATTATTGTGAATTTTTAATTTTGTTTTTAAAATAATAATAAATATTTTTTACTAATAATAATTATAAATTACATAAAACTTAAAAATAAATTATTTTTATTTAAATTTATTTTAATATGTTATATAATATTTATTAATATATTTTATTTTTTAAAATAAATAGTTTTAAAAATATTATTTATAAACTAATATTTATTTTACATATTTTAATTATTAAATTAAAATTTATTTGAAATTTATATATTTTAAAAAAAATTAAATTTAATTATATTTATTAATAATTATTAAATTTATTTTATAAATTAAATTAAAATTTTGATTATTATTTACTATTATGATTTTTGGAGATAGGGTTAAAAATATATAAAAAAACTGTACAATATGACAATTGACTATTTTATAATTTAAAAAAATCAGGAACTGTTTCATAAATTTAAAAAAATTACCAAAAACGGTACCCGATATTAACTTGTATCGGTACAGTATCATACTAAAGCCCAATCCGGTACCAAATCTGGTACAGTATTCATAACATTGCTTCTAACTCATGAGATTTAAACAAATATAACAAGTTGCTCCACAATAGGGACAACATCAGGACACTATTTTTGATCTCAATTTCCAAGGTCATAAAGCCAGAATTAGGTCAAAGTCTCTTCTAGAGATTTCTAGTTCTATCTTATTTTTCATATGCAACTAAAATCACCAAATTTTGAAGTTTGTAGGCTGATTTATGACCCATACAATGTGACTGGTTCAGTAAACCCTGGACCAAATTCCACTACACGATAATCTCTTGTCATATTCAACCAATTCTATACAAGATAACACAAAAATAGCACCAAAGTATCATTCCAACAACCATTCCACATCCAAGTGAATCATTTTACATATTCAAATGTACATAAATATAGAAATTAACTAAGTGAAGTCCTAAACCTCAAAATTGACAAAATAGGTCTTTTATTGCCTTTCCTTTCCTTCCTCTTTGGCTTTGTTTGAATCACCAAGTGAAAAATGATGGGATGAAGAAGGTGAAATGAAGAGGAGAAAAACATGAAGTTAAGCCATCAAAGTGTTGTTCATCTCCTCTTTCCATACATTTTTTCATGAATTTTCTAATCTTAGACACGTGTTTCAATCCCATTGGAGCATATGTCATAATCTTATTGGACCATATGTTACGATCCCATTGGACCACGTGTTGCAATTATATTAGACCATGTGTTAAAATTATATTGGACCATACGTTACAACTCTATTGGACCATGTGTTACAATTCTATTGGACACACATGAATCTTATTGATCCATGATTCGACTTTAGGAAAATTGCATATTAGTCCATCTTCTTCCTTTAATTCCCACATTGGCTTGTAATCATAACAATTTATTTCATTCCCCTATGTCTTAAGTTTTTAATTGTTGGACCCCGAACCTTGAGTGACAATTTGACTTAGTAATATGAATGATCAAGTGGATGAGTTGATTGAAATTAAGTTGAAAATCAAGAAATAAAGAGAGA
>JANTPM010000007.1:24637521-24651212 GCA_025434745.1 Erythroxylum divaricatum
AAAACACTTAAAACACAAGTAAATAACAAAACAATACAATTCTAACCTAAACACATACTAAATGATTAAATTAACAACTAAACACATATCAAACTATGCCCTAAAACACGATACAATTTACACTTATCACCTTTCTTCCTTGACTTTTTCTTTTAAGTATTCTTTTGATTCTGTGGCTATTCTAGTGGTTCTTTGTGAGTATGACTCTTCTCAACCTTTTCACAAGACTCGTTCCTCTTGATAATGTCCACAAATTTGAATGAATTATTTTTTTCATTAGACATTTTAAATGACACCTTCTTGTCCCCCACTCTTATAGTTAATTCACCACCATCAATATCTATAAGATATCGAACAATGGCTAAAAGTGACCATCCAAGGATAATGGTGTCTCCAAATCTTCCTCAGTATCTAATATGATGAAGTTCATAGAAAAGATGAACTTGTCATCCTTAACAAGAACATACTTAACTAAACCTCTAAAATGGTGGATTGATCTATCATCCATCTGCACATACATCCTGATGGGTGTTATTCAACTAAACTCCGTCCTTTTGTACAAAGTGTAAGACATCATACTTATACCAGCTCCTAAGTTCGCAAAAGCATTATCCACTTTGACACTACAAATAGTGCATGGAATGTAAAAATATCTTGGATCTTCTTGTTTCCATGGTAGTGTTTCCATTTTAATAGAGTTCTCTTTGCTTACTACTTCACTCTCTAACTTCTTCAGTTTGCCTCTGTTTACCAATTTCTCTTTTATGGATTTCGTGTGAGCGAGTCACGTTTTCAGTTGCTCTATTGTACTATATACTTTATGCAATTTTGCTTCCTCTGATTTCTTCAACACTAAGATGGGGTATCGAATTGGACTTTAATATTCCTTGATTTCCTTCATGTTATATTTACTTTGCAGGGAATGTTCGTTGGCTATTATCTTTTCTTCTTCCCTTTCCTCGTTAACTTGGTTAAAGTTCTCTTTAAGGTTTGGATGATTACCATTATTCTTTCCTTCATATTTGTCTCGGAGTTGCTTGGAAGACTTTTTGTACTTCGTTTCAACAATGCATATGCTAATCGGCTCATTTGAATCTATAGGTTGTGGATAGAGGAGGCGTAGTTCTTTATGACTTGCTTGAATCGTCCTTCTAACCTCTTGTGAGCATCGTCCATGCTTCCAATCTTTACTAGGATTTTGTTTAATTTGGAGTTCATGGAATTGGGTTTTTCCTATTGGAATCCAAGTAGCCCTTGAGATCGTAATTGACCTCCTGCATTGTTTGGTTAGGAGAAGTTGGGTTAATTTTTCCTCCTAGGATTATATGTGTTTTCCCTCTCCTTGAACAAATTGTGCTCCCATGGAATTAAGCTACTCTAGTTTGTTATTTTGCATTAGAAAGTAGTCGATAGTGTCATAGTTATCTTGTTCATACAACTCACACTTCTACTAAAGTGCTTTAACAATAGCTAAAGAGGAGGCTTTCATATTATTCAGCTGTCATGTTAAGTAGTCAATCGTAGCTTGCATCTCCATTATTGGGTCAACAGCTTTGGCTCCTATTTACTCTTGGATGGTGGTATGTTGTCTACTCTTGTCCATTGTCCAAAGATAATTGTTACTTGCCATTTCCTTCGACAATCCCTTCACTTCTTCAACTGTCTTCCTTATTAAAGATCCACTGGATGCTGCATGTATGGTAACTCACGTGGATGGAGTGACTTCATTGTAGAAGGTTTACAACATGAATTACTTTGGTAAATTATGGTGAGGGCATCTCCTTTGTAAATTCTTATATCGTTCCATGCCTCATAAAGTGATTCTCCTTCACTTTGTTGAAAATTTGTGATTTCCTGTATCAACTTTGTAGTCTTCATGAGGGAAAAGTACTTATTTAGAAATGCACGCACCAGCTACTCCCAAGTTGTGACATTTGTAGGGCTTAAAGAATGATATCATGTCTTGGCTTTATCCCTTAGTGTGAACAAAAAGAACCTCATCCTAACAACATCTTTCGACATCTCATGATATCGGAAAGTATCACATATTTCTAGGAAGTTAACTATATGAGCATTAGGATCCTCACTAGTCAATTCGTAGAATTGCACATTTGTTTTCAACATGTTAAGCAGGGTTGACTTAATATCAAATGAGGGTGGTCTAGTCATGCCTTAATTCATAGCATTGAACCCTGGTCTTATGAAATCCATAAAGGTTCGAGGTTGGTTTCCTTGATTTCCTCCTTAATTGAATTCGTCTACCATTGGTTCCTCTATTTCTTCTTCACGTCTTGCTTTTCAGATTGCTTGCTTTAAACGGGCAATGTAAAGTTCTAATGTTTCGACGATCCGACTTGAACTTCGGGTGACTTTTATATTCATGTAATTGTAAGGGCACAAGAGAGGCAACAATTCCTTAAACTAAAAGAATTCAACTAACCCTAACTAATTTCCTGGTAATGATGCCAAAAACTTATTAAGCAAATTTTAATCTTATAAAACCCTCAATATTCTACAAGTGTACAGGTCGTAGTGTAGTATATGAGATTTCGATCCTACGAGGAATTAGTGAACTAATCGAATCGTAATTTGTCTAAGGCTTAAAAGTGTAATTAAAATGAAGACAAAAATTAACAAAAAATTAAGCAATTGAATATGATAGATTAAAAGTGAAATTGTAAAATTAACATAAGAAATCAAAATTGAGTGCAACCAATTAATAATTGAAAATTTGAACAAGGAAGATTAACCAATTATGAAAGAAGGGGATTTAGGGTATCATTGAATGCTAGCTTAATCACCTTTGAGTTAATTTAGTGTCAGTCTTAGAAGTTCAAAGGGTGATTACTCTCTCTTGAGTTGTAATCATTTAACCCTAAACCATAAACCCTAATTGAATTTACAATCTGTCAATTAGCAAATAGCTCAAACATCCAATTAGATCTTAAGCACTCTAATAGATAATCGGGTCCTCACACGAGATCTCTCTTCGTATAAATTACTAATTAATTGTTTAAATGATCTATTAGATTGTTTAACTCTCATTATCTAATCTAACCATTTGTTATCGGTTCATTCTCTCAATTTATTACTAAAGTATGCAAATATAATAATCAATCAGGAAACCCAACTCATTTAAAAGTAATCAAATTAACATTGATTCAAGACACAAACCCCTAAAAGAGCTTAGGACATCCTTAAAGCCAAATTCATCATCATCACATCCATCTTATACATCAAAATGAAAGAAACAACAAGATGGAAGAGAAATGTAACTTAGGGTGGACTAGAATGGTAGCAACAATAGATGCTTCCTATTTCTTTCCCAATGTAACAAAATGAAGGCTCCATTTTTAAGGCTTCTTTCTTTTCCTTTTATATGCTTTTTTCATTTAGGGTAAAAACTAGGTTTGACTCAGGTCTAAATGTCTGAAATAACACTCAAAAAGTTGAGTTTGGAAGTAGTACCCTTGTCTATTATTGCACCTGCCACGATTGTGGCTAATGGGTCACGATAGTGGCCTAGTCTTGTTTGGCTTCTATCACAATCCTAGTTGGTATGTCATGATCGTGGCCTTGGCTCCTCCTCCGAACTTTCTCTAAATCTTCTCCGATCTTCTTTACATATTCTCAAACACTAACAAACTTATCAAAACACGGAACAATTGGAGTCAGTCAAGTAATTTGCTTTTGGATTAATTATTTGCCTATTTTTAGACCACTGTGGGCTTAACCCAAATTACATTATTTTGAGTTTATTTTTGTTTATGATTTTTACCAAATCTTATCCGAACCTTTTTGAATGTATATGAAACTTTTCAAACACTTAGAAATAAATGAAATAGGACCTACCATATGTGAATTGGGTAATTGAACATTGAAGTTTAAGATTGAGCACAATGCATTCCAAAGAAAACTTACATGTACATAAATAATTTGTATGGATATATATCACTCATATGTGTATAGTATGATTATACAAGTATGATGTTGATACCCTTCCAATGGGAGTAAGTTATGACTTGCAGGCATGAACACAAATACATATTTTATGACTTGAAATGTGTATCATATGACTTGTCAATATATGAATTGTGAAATTAGCAAATGGTTAAAGGAAATGTTACAGTGCCTACTTTATTGTCTTAGTAGTGGATAGATAGGCATGCCTATAGGGTTACAATGCAGTTGCTATAATTTCATACCAATGATGTCTTCATTTCAAGACTATAATGTCTCCACTGTTTGATGCCTTTGAGTATTCACTGTTTGATGCCTTCAGGTATCCATAATTTGATACTTTCTAGTATCCACATTTTTGATATCTTCAGACATCCACATCTCCTGTTATCCATACTTACGGAAATGTGCAGGCCTAACATAGAAAGTATAGTAAATGGTTATAAATAAGAAATACAGCTTGTCAACATAAATAATTGGTATTGATGAGCATTTGCATTTGTATTGATACTTTGATCAATGAGCACTGAATATCAATATTTGGCTTATAAATGTGCACTTTCGATATATGGATAATATGTTGAAGCATATTTGCATTATGAACTTTTCTTAAGTATGTCATCATTGTTTACATGAGCATTGAATATCAATGTTTGGTTAATGAATATGAATTTATGGTATGTGAGATGTGATATTTTTGAATGTGTGTGCTTAGCGGATGACTGATGTGAGTGGTCATCCAAACTAAGTATTTTCCCCATTAAGCTTTCAAGCTTAGTACGGGTGTTAATCCGTGTAGGTCCAGGGAACATCTCCAGGGATTAAGGCCAACAACTAGGAGTAAAAGTACCTTTTGAATAAAGAATGGTTTTATATGTAATAAAAGAAATTGTATGTTTTCCTTTGGATTAACATCTAAATATAAAGATGTAATACTACTATTCAATGGTATGAAAACTTGTAATAAGCATGTTTGTAGCATTGAATAGAAAAAAATTAGATGATAGTCCCTATAAATGAATAGAAATATATGCCATGACTATTTGTACAGGAATTTGGTTGCTATGTATATGGGTGGTTGCTAGTTCTATATATGGGGTGTTATATTTGCTGGTATTAGAGTTGATAGTATGGTAGGGGGAGAGAGACCAACTAGTTTCGGGTCCTCTTGAGCCTTCAAGGAGTGTATGATAGAATGTTATCAGTAGATCGACAAACTTGTGATATACATGTGACTAGTCTATTGAGCCATAGTGTATATGTAAATATAGTGTATAGAGATTGCCCTATTATGGTCTATGTGAAACAATTTTTGCTGATCTGATAGAGTTACGCTTCCATGAGTTTGGCTTGATCTTGGGCATGGATTGGTTATCCAAACACCAAGATGTAGTTAATTGTGGATTGAAAATAGTGGCGTTCAAAGATTCTAATGGTTCAGAGATAGTGATGCATGGTATTCGGTCTAGTCCTTTGACTAATGTAATATAAGCCATACAAGCAAGACGACTTCTTAGAAAAGGTTGTAAGGCATATTTAACTTTACTACTTGATTCAAATAGGGAAAAGGTGAACTTACAAGGCATACCGATAGTAAATGAGTTTCTTGATGAGTTCCTAGAAGAGTTATAAAGTTTGCCACCCAAGAGGGAGATAGAATTATCTATTGAAATTATATCTGGTAATACTCTTAGTTTAAGGGTACTTTATAGAATGACTCCTGCAGAGTTAAAAGAGTTAAAGAATTAGTTACAAGAGTTTTATCTAGCCCAGTGTGTTAGCATGGGGAGCGCTAGTTCTTTTTTTTCTAAAAGAAGGATGACACCTTATGAATGTGTATATACTATAGATAGTTGAAACACGGTGACTGTAAAGAATAAGTAACCATTGCTCAGAATAGAAGATTTGTTTGATCAGTTGAACGTGATGTGAGGGGAATTAGTAAAAGAAGTATCTCATTTGTTTATGTAATATTTTTTGTTAAATTGGAGATATTTTTGCGTTATTCTTGCATGATAAGATCGAAGTTTGTTGTTTTGGAATGCATACCTCATTCGATAGATAGGTTCCAGTAAATAGGCTTTTGTAATTTAGCCATATCTTAGCATATACACCTCCAAATTAGATAATTGAAATTAGAGATTAAACTATAGACTAAGGTCTCAAATTTTGATGAAAGAACCGAAATTTGATTCTAGCTCTAATATTTTTTAATTTTTGTTTAAAGTTCAGCTCTAGTTTTTGTTCTTTCTTGGTAGGCTAGGATAGAACGCTCTTGAATCATCAGTATTTCGCTATTTCTTTTTTCTGTTTCATTTAATGATGCCAACTGTATATGCTACGTTAGTGGGAGAAGAGAGGAGACACCGATGAAAGCGAAAAATCGAAAGGTCAAAAGCGTTACAACCAAGTGGCTCACTTATTTACGAACAGACTTTTTTTTTAATGTGTATGTTATATAAATAATAAATTGTTAAATGCTATTCGAACTATCAATTTAAAAATAAATCATAAGTTAGATCTAACTAATAAATCATTTTTAACCAGCCATTCTTAAATCATCAAATAAGATATAATTCTCTTTATTGCACTTCAAAAAAATTATCAAGAGAAGTTTGGTGCTAATAGTATGTTAGAGATCACGAATCCTTCAGTTGCAGTCCAACTGGAAATAACCATCGTTTAGCGGGAGTGATTAATTAGTAACAGGAAGTTCTTTATATTGATAACACAGAATACAAAATGCTACTTAGGCAGGATCAGCGAGTTTCGACTTTATTTCACAACGTTCTTAATAGTTTGTACTAAAATAGATGACTAGCAATTAGGGGTAGAAATATAATTGAATTGGTCACTGGTTATGGCTTAGAGATTAAAGATAGACTTTCTAATCAATTTTATTTTGACCAATTTAGCGTCCGACTCTGTCAAGGAAGTGTTTATTAGGACGAAAGAAAAAAAAAGTATCATTCAAACCAGTAAGGACAAGAATTCGTGGCACACTGCAACAGCAGCCATCAAGTCAACGTAGACTTTGAAGATCGCTTCCAATTTTATCATTATGTCAGTGATTTCCCAAATTTCGCTGCTTAACGGCGGGAATAAATTTTTTGTCTAATTTTATTTTATGGTGTCTTATTTTATTTTATAAATTTTAGCTATTTATTTATACTGATTTCGGATTTATTTATGAAAGATTCACGTGAAGCCCACATAAATAAATGGTTGAGATACATAAAATATAATAAGACATCATAAAATAGGACAGAAGATTTATACTCTTTAATAGCAAGGGTAGGGGCAAGGGCAAGGGCAAAGACAAGGGCAGCTCCCTTTTAATTATTCTTTATAAAAATTCATTCTTAATATTTATAAAAAATGACTTTATATGAAACTTTAAGAACGACCTTCTCAGCAATACAGCGCGAGAGGTGGTGACTCTTAATTCTTACTATGGATTGGTGCCAGGGATATTTTTATTATTAATGAAAATATTGTTTGTTGCCTTAAAAGTAATTAATATTATAGCTAATTAAAATTTACAACTCAAAAGGCTAAAAAAAAGCGCGTAGTGACAGAGGGGAACGTGAAGTGGCGATTTGCGGTTGAACTGAGCACCACATAATACAACAGAACCTCAACGACCAAACATCATAAAGTCTTCATATTGGTAATAAAACCACTCGTGGCCTGCCAATGAGAAGGGAATGTCTTAGATGGCTAGGATTTTGCAAATCCAAATCCTCCGTTTTTACCACGTCACTTTATTTCATACTTTTCTTTCTCTGCATCTCATTGTGAAAATCAAGGCTGATTTTTTATTTGACTGCGCTCCACTCACCACGCAATCTCTCCTCAATTTCTTCGCCGTAAGTTGTCTGTCTTGTCCCTGTTTTTGTTCAGTTTCGGTCTTAACTTTTTATGATTTGCTTCCCTTGGACATTGTAACCCCAAGTTCTTGTGTGTTTGGCCTCTCTTTTTCTTGTTTCTGTGAAGCAAAAGGGAAGGGAAGACAACACTTCCTGACGTACTGTCCATTTTAGTTCGGACCTGTCAAAGATTGGATCTTTATTATTTGTTTCTGTTGTTTTTTATGAACTTGGAACCCCATTGCATTTGAGTGGTCCGATTAATGTAAAGACTAAAGACCCATTAATTTATCAGTTTTCCCTTGTATAATGTACCTTCTGTTTCTGCTGCTGAAGTATGATTTAATGGTGGTGCCTGTTTCATAATTGATGTTTTTCATTTTCTGACAGTTGAATCATTCTAATGAGGGTAGTGTGGCAAGACCGATATTAAGGTTGACCTGCAAGCCGTTGACTTCGTCATAGATTAATTTGACTTAGTTTAATGATAATGCTTTATTTACCTTATCACTAATTTTAGCATCCGATCCGAGTATTCAAAATCTTTTATGAGCAACCTGATGAAAACAGGCTTTAGCTTGTATCTCTTCTGCGCTCAACTCTGTGTCTAAAGGTTGTGATCGTTCCAGTTGACAATAAACAGTGAGTTTATCAATCGCCGGTCTCTCTGTTATATCCTGCCAGCAGAAACTTGAATTTTAGGGTCTGTCTTAGTGGACTGAATTTAGGTGATATTTTTTTCGTATTTACTTTCTTATGTACGGTTTTGTTCTCGACTCTAGCTATTTCATTTACTTAAATAAAGGAAGAAAATGCATTTCAGGTGCCTCATGGCAACAAAAGGGAACCCGGGAGACCAGAGAACTAGGAGGTCTCTGTCGATTGCTGTTGCTTCTGGTTTGTGCTTGTTCTTCTATATCTTGGGTGCCTGGAAAAGAAGTGGCTTTGGAAAGGGTGATAGTATAGCTCTCGAGATCACCAGACGATCTGATTGTGCTATCCTGAACAATCTGAATTATCAGACTAGTGGTGGTGATGTCATCCTCGATGCTTTGAAATCAGAAATTAAAGAATTCAAGCCTTGTGAGGCCAATTTTACAGATTACACGCCCTGTCATGATCAAATGAGGGCAATGGCATTTCCACGAGAAAAGATGATATACAGGGAACGACATTGTCCTCCTGAAGAAGAGAAATTGCATTGTCTTATTCCCGCACCTAAAGGATATACGACACCATTTCCCTGGCCAAAGAGTAGGGACTATGTACCGTATGCAAATGCACCTTACAAGAGCTTAACAGTCGAGAAGGCTGTTCAGAATTGGATACAGTATGAGGCCCATGTGTTTAGGTTCCCTGGTGGAGGAACACAATTCCCTCATGGGGCAGGTGCATATATAAATCAGCTTGCATCAGTCATCCCGATGGACAATGGAATGGTTAGAACTGCATTGGACACCGGATGTGGGGTATGCAGTATTTACTTTTTATGTTTCCGACTATTTAGTATGGTAGTTTTACCTGCTTTTTCAGTTCTTTATTTTCCTGTTGAAATTTTGCCTCGTGCGTAGGTTGCAAGTTGGGGAGCATACCTTTTCAAAAAGAATGTCATAGCCATGTCTTTTGCTCCAAGAGACTCCCATGAAGCACAAGTGCAATTTGCGCTGGAACGAGGTGTTCCAGCTATTATTGGCGTCCTCGGAACTATCAAGCTGCCATATCCCTCTCGAGCCTTTGACATGGCCCATTGTTCTCGTTGTTTGATTCCATGGGGTGCCAATGGTGAGTTTAATTGGCTTAGAGTTTGCTGAGTCTAAGGTGTAGCTGGTCTTTAGCAGAGCACAAGAGACCTTAGTCAAATTTTAATATTCGGGCTAACGGCATGTTGAAGCTTGGTCAAGTTAAATCAGCATGCCCGTTAATTTTCCAGAAGCAAAATTCTTCTAGTTTTGGAAACGTTAGGAAATTTAAAGCATTAGACAGCCAAGATAAACTAACTAGTTGCAATATAAATGATTGCATTTGAAGCTTTCAAAGTCTCTGCTCTGTTAGGCAGAATTTCTACTTGTTTGGTTATGAGGCTGACCGTTAGTGATCAGAGCTTCTGGTAAGATCATAATTGGAAAGTGATCAGAGCTTCTGATAAGATCATAATTGGACCCTTTTTCTACAGATGGGATGTACATGATGGAAGTTGATCGTGTTCTCAGACCTGGTGGCTACTGGGTCCTTTCTGGCCCACCTATTAACTGGAGGATCAATTACCAAGAATGGCAGCGTCCTAAAGAGGAGCTTGAGGAGGAACAGAAAAAGATTGAAGACATTGCAAAACTCCTTTGCTGGGAAAAGAAACAGGAGTTTGGCGACATAGCAATCTGGCAGAAGAGAACAAATTCCTGTCCTGAGCAAGCTGTTCAACCTACAATTTGTCACTCCACAAATCCTGATGATGTCTGGTGAGCATACTTCCTAGTTGTTTTTAATGTAAATTTAAGCTCACGTACATTTGTACTGCTTATTCTTGGACAGAAAATTCTGAGAGAAAGATGCATCTAAATATTGGTAAGCAGGCAAAAAGACACACAGTTGCTTCATTCTCTTTTGTCAAGATTCTCCTTGTTACACAAATGAAGAACATCTGAATGATCATCAAACTAAAAAGATTCACACGAAATTGTTCCTAATTCTGTCCATGGTATTGTTTTGAATAGCTGGGAATGGTAGGAAAATTGGAAAATCAACTACTGTTTTAGTATTGATGATCTCAATCATGTCTGTTTAGGTCTTTTATGAAAAAATCAAGTGTTGCTGGAGCGGTAAATGATTATATTCAAAAGAAAATTTCAAGCTGCGTAGGAGTTGAGTCTTTCAAAATATCTTATTTGAGTTGTGATAACAATGCATTGTTTCTTACAGCATTCGTCTTTATGTCAAGTATAGGTACAAAAGGATGGAAGCTTGCGTAACTCCTTATCCAGAGAGTAGTGGTGCTGATGACATTAAAAGGGGAGTGTGGAAACCATTTCGAGAGAGAGTTAATGCTGTTCCTCCCAGAATATCCAGTGGCTCCATTCCTGGTGTGTCTGTTGAAGCATATCTGGAGGACAACAGGACTTGGAAGAAACATGTAAATGGTTATAAGAGGGTGAATAAAATCATTGATTCTGGGAGGTACCGCAATATTATGGATATGAGTGCTGGTATGGGAGGTTTTGCTGCAGCTCTCGACTCTCCAAAGTTGTGGGTTATGAATGTTATGCCCACAATAGCTGAGAAGGACACTCTGGGCGTTATCTATGAGCGTGGCTTGATTGGCATATACCATGATTGGTAATTCCTAAAAGTTATCTTTGCTTCTACTTTTTCTATCACATTTTTCTACTGGTATCTTGTCCTTCAATAGGACCCACTCCTCCTAGAATGTCAATCTGAGCTCATCATTGCTTTTGCAATAATTTTGATGATCCTCCCTACATTACTCGACGTGAGAAAAACCACCAGTTTCTCACTTTGCATTACTAGCTCTGGCTTTCAGTTCATGTGGATAAGTATTGTCACCTTTTCCGGGATTTTAATGGTTCCCTTCTGTATGAACTTTAATTTTACTTTTAGTTTCATATACATGGCTTGAAATTAGTTAACCCTTACTACAAATTTGAGTTAACTTGTTCATTACAATTCTGTTGATAGTTGAACTCCTTGAGCGACAAAGAGCTACATCCATCGAATCTATTCCACTGTGCTTAATATAGCTTGTATTTGTTAAAGCTATCTCTGTGTCGTATATTATTCATCTGAGATTGAGCAGGTGTGAAGCCTTCTCCACATACCCAAGGACATACGACCTTATTCATGCAAATGGTGTTTTCAGCTTGTACAAAGACAAGTAAGTTTATACATCACATCAAATTGGGATGCTCTCCTGAGAAAAAATAGAAAAGATATGGCATGTAACACTGTTTCTTTTCACTTTAGAAAGCATTCAATTGAACCTGCAATTTGGAAACATTCATACGAAATTTTTTGCAACTACCACAGGTGCACTATGGAAGACATTTTGCTGGAGATGGATCGGATTTTAAGGCCTGAAGGAACGGTCATATTCCGTGATCAGTTGGATGTGCTAGTGAACGTGAAGAGAGTGGTTGGCGGAATGAGATGGAACACGAAATTGGTAGATCATGAGGATGGCCCTCTTATCACAGAGAAGGTGCTGTTTGCTGTCAAACAGTACTGGGTTGCTGATGATGAGACTAACACATCCACATAGCGAACTAAGAAATAGTATCCTGTGAACAGTGCTTCAGATTCAACTCTAACAAGTCGGAACTTTTTCCAGTTTATCCGTATTGCATGTAGCAAAGCATATTAATGTTGCTTCTACAGTTACCATTTTTATCAACATGTATATCTTTGAGGAAGATATAGGGTAAGCATAGGTTTCTCCCATATTCCAAATTTTCTAGGTTTCATTACTTACTCCTCGTTCCAATACATTTCTTTGTCATTCTTGAATGCCTATTTCACATCTTCGGATTTGATCACAGGTCCAGCGAGAATCTAGTAATTGCATCCTGCACATCCTCCTGCAATCTGTAAAGCAATTTAGAGGCTCATCCTGATGGCTTTTTTCTTGTTAATCTAATCTCTACTTTTGAATTGGATGAGAATCAAGTAGTTTTTGTGAAATTTAAATTTCTGAGCCACTTAACAATTTAGAACTGTCTAAATATCTTTGTCCTTAAGGAATGTGATAGTGGTGCATTGCCATTGTCAGGATTTGATGGTTGCCATGAAAAATCCCTCTCGTATCTTCCCTTTTTGCTGTTCATTTTGGAAGTCCTATTTTAAGCTTTCAAGAGGAAGCTTCTGAAGGCTCATACTAGATATTTACTTACGCATGAAATGCTTGAATCTAAGATACAAACCATAACCTTTTACATTGCCACATAAGAGCCAAAAAGTTGCTTAATGACTATGGTTGCTCGAATGACATGATGTATTTTTTTTTCACATTGAAGGTTCCAACTGAAATTTCTGTGCAAAGTGGTTCAAATAAGCAAGCAGTGTGATGTCTCCTTATATGAATAATCTTAGAATTCCTTGCCTCAAAGGTACTTGCCATCCTGCAGAGCATAGGAGCAAATACCACAGTTACAATGTGCAGACAACTCCTTTTGGTCTTATGGCTCAGCGCTGCGAATGATTAGGTTCCAACAGAAACAAATATATTAGTTCTATATCTCATGACAGGTTTTGTCTACAACGGTTCAAGGAGAAAAAGATCTCAAGTCTAGGCAAAAACAAATGATGCATCAAATAATAGGTTAAACATAATGCTTCATCCTAAGTCATTTCCTATTAATGGTTATTTGGAGTCTTAGGGGGTGGTTAGTTAGCATAGGGGAATAGTAATAGGAATGTGAATGAATATAATGAGGGATGAGAATGAATATTATCATTATAATTATGATGGTTGGTTAAGAGAAAGAAATGATTACCATTACTATTGGTAGTGGTTGGTTTGTAAAAAATATTGTAATTAATTAATTACAAAATAGATTATATTTTAATTAATAAATGAATTATATTTTAATAAATTATATTGCAATTAATTAATTAATAACAATATTTTAATTAATTAATATTTTAATTAATGAATAGTTATATTTTAATTATTAATAATATTTAATTAAATATAATGTAATTAATATTTTAATTAATTATATTGTAATTAATTAATTAATTACAATATTTTAACTAATGAATAATTATATTTTGATTAATTAATTAATTACAATATTTTAATTAATTATAGTGTAATAATAATATTTTAATTAATGAATAGTTATATTTTAATTA
>JANTPM010000007.1:24662963-24676451 GCA_025434745.1 Erythroxylum divaricatum
ATAACTTCTTCATTTCAAATCCAAATCAAGTGATTTCAGTGGCATTGGAACCGTTAGGACGGAGGGAACAAATTTATAAACTAGCCAATCCAAATTTTCTATAGGAGGTTTTCCCCATTTATGAGGTCTTTCTATGGTCGGTTTTGAGTCCGCTGTGCTTTATGGGTCCGAATGTTGGGCCTCGGAGACGGGGTCCAACAGTTAGTAGTAATATTGCTTAACATATTAGACATATCAATAAATTTATATATTTATGTGAACAACATGGATTAGCTCTCTCTAAGAAAATAATCAAGATCTAATGGATTGAAAAAGATTTCCTTGGCACAGAGATAGATTTTTAGGGGGTCTTGTTAAACTTAAATCTCATATTCTACTTTAAATTTTTTCATTGTAATTTTTGGTTTGTATTTTTTCATTGGGTTTTTATTTTTAAAATATAAAATAAAAACTTATTTGATCATTAGTGTAAGTATAATTAATTTTAATTATTTATAGTATTTAGAAATTAAATAAAATTTAGAGATAAATTAATTAATTAAACAAATTTTATTTTAATTATACTTTTTGGGCTTGAAGAGTAAAATACCCAATAGACTGACTTAATCTTCAGTAAAACCATTCAATTTTTAGTGTGTATCATATCTTAGTGTTATTTGTGGGAACTGTTACGAACTAGTTCTTATTTGACCAACCACCATGCAAATCAAACATTCTATAAAAATAGATACAAAAGGAAGATATTATTGTTAGAGATAGAAGTTGTAACAAACTAGGAAAGGGTTGATCCCTAAAAATCAGGATCAAATCCTAATCCTGGTACAAGTGATGCATATTGTGTTCCTAGAATCAAGCAACTACTAGTCGTACTAGTCTATATAGTTCACCACTCTGTAAATGAGTTCATATTGAAATATCTCATAATACAACCTCTATCATTGAATCATGCTTTCTCTATATTTTATTTTTCTCGGTTATAATATGGTATTAGAGCAGTGTTGATTCTAGGGTCGATCACTGTGAACACCATCTGCCATATTGAATCCATACACTATGAGTACCCACAGAACTGCTGAATCTTCGACAATGTCCGAAGCTTCCGAACTCTTGCCAACATAATTAGAAAAATTGTTGAGTCAGAATACTGGGAATGAAACGGCCAATGTATCAATCAAATTGAATGATCACAATTACTTCCTGTGGTCGAAAGTGATGCTGCTGACCATTGGAAAACGAGGGAGACTCAAATATATCAATGGCGGGATGGAACAACTGGTAAAAATAGCTTCAACGTTTCGTAAATGGCAACAAGCAGATCTCCAAGTTTTCTCTTGGATCATTGACACAATTGAACCAGAATTGGTTGGACAGTACATCCAATATCTGACCTCGAGGGACCTATAGTTAGGTCTTGAAAAAACATATCAGAGTGGTGAAGGGTCTCTGCAAATCTTTAACCTCGTAACTAAAGCAAAGAACATCAACAGGGACAATTGACCAATGAAAAATACTACAGTAGCTTTCAGCAAATGTGGCAAGAGATCGACACGCGTGAAGCAAATCCAATGCAATGTGCTGTTGATATCACGCTATTCAACAGAATCAAGTGGAAGAATAGATTATATCAATACTTGGTAGGAATGGATGATAAGTATGATTCCATCAAGAGGGATCTATTGAAGCAGGATCCCTTGCCCTCAGTAGAAGAGGCCTATGCGGCTGTCAGAAGGGAGGCTGCCAGGATGGCTATTCTAAGCCCATCGATAACCGGTGATAGTGGGGAAGGCGGCACAACACAGGCCATCGGAACTGGACTATCAATGAAGGGACATAATCAAAAACCCAGATTTGATTTCCTGACGAATACATCGAAGAAACAGAGAGAAAAACCAAAATTTGGATAGGGCCAAAAGCACCGATCGGATTCAAGGAGCTCGTCATTCCGACGCACTGGTGTCGATCGATCAGCACTAAAATGCTCACACTGTAATATGACAAGACACGTGAAGGAAGAGTGTTTCCATCTAGTAGGGCTTCCTGAATGGTGGTGAGATAATCCAAAAAGGCAAAATCGAGATAATCAGCCTCGATCAGGCAAGGTGGCCACTGCAACGCGCAACCATGAGGCCACCAGCGTTGGCGGTGGCGCCATTGAAAGTGAGAGTGGAGCTTTTGCAGCGACTGGTTTTGGGAGAAAAGAAGGAGGCGACACATAGTATACGAAACCAAACAAAGCAGGTATAGGGTTTGGGGTAAAGTATTTATCCCCAACCCCTCAAATTTCTGTTCCTAAATTTTTAAAGCTTGAAAGTTTTGGAAATGGTAATTGTGGTCCTCATGATTTGGATGATGTCGACATTGACCCCAACAGTAATGGCTTTGACCAGATTAGCCCCCCTCACTTACAACCAAACCGTATTAGCCCACCAAATTTCTGTAAATCCCTTTTTGACCCCAAAACCTATAAAACTACATATATTGCCCACAAACCCACTAAACGAAAATGTACTCAGTGGCTTTTTGACTGTGGCGCCATTGATACAATGACCTTTGACCCTACAGATATCATAAACCCATAACTACCCAAAAAGAGACAGATTCAAACAGCCAGTGGTGATTACGCATCAGTCTAAGGTGCGGGATCAGTAGAACTATCCCCAACACTGAAACTATCCCACTGTTTATATGTACCATCTCTCACTTGTAAACTACTCTCTATAAGCCAAGTCACCTAAGAATTGAATTGCAAAATAATCACAAAATAATCATGAACCCTGGTTTTTGCTTATTGTAGGATATCCAGACTCAGGAGATCATTATACGTGGCACTGAGCGAGATGGGCTCTACTACATTGATGAGGCAACTCAGAACGGGACAGTCCTGCTAGCTTACGAAACCACTAACCGAGAAAGTTGGCTTTGGCACCGTCGTTTAGGTCACCCATCTGCTGCGTATTTTAAAGTTATTTTTCCTCATTTATCCAAAGTCCAAGTGATACATGTGTACTAGCCAAAAGTCATAGAAAAACGTTTCTTTCTAGTAACACTCGGGTTGAACATATATTTGATCTAGTACATTCTGATGTGTGGAGTCCCGAATTCTGGGAATAATATGTTTAAATTTTTCTTCATTTTTTTAGATGATTGTACCCCCATGACTTGGGTATATTTTCTTAAACACAAATCCGAAGTTCCTCAAAGATTTATTCACTTTTATAACATGGTCCATACACAGTTCCAAAAATCCATTAAAATCCTTAAAATTGATAATGGAGGAGAATTTGTCAATCATACCATGTAGACTTTATTGTAGGAAAAAGGTTTACTCCATCAAACCACTTGCCCAAACACGCCCCAACAAAATGTGGTAGTAGAAAGAAAAAACCACATCATCCTTGAAATCACATGGGCCTTACTTATTGAATCTCGTGTACCCCAAATTTTCTGGACTAAAGCCATTGCTACTACTGTTTATATCCTTAACCGCCTACCTACCAAAATACTTCACCTTAAAACACCCTTGGAAACCTTGTCCAGTCAGACCAAAATAGCGACGCCTTAGCTCTCTCACCTTGCATCTTTGGATGCTTAGTCTTTGTCCACATACCAAAATCTGAGCGTTCTAAATTTGATCCTTATGCCCTTAAATGTGTGTTTGTTGGGTATGGGGTCCATCAGAAAGGGTATAGGTGTTATCATTCTTCTTCTCGTCGCATGTTCACCACTATGGACTGTGAATTTTTAGAAACTGAATATTTCTATACCACCCAACTCAGTGTTTAGGGGGCGAAGTCAGATATCGACACACTGAGTTGGCTTCTAAATCTAAGTCTCTCAATTCTTGAACTTACCGGAAGGGATACCTCTGGTAACGTAGAGACGCCCATCGAACTAGAATCACCCCAAGCTCCTCATTTGGATACTCCTCGAGAGGTAACAACCCCTGTTCATGATAATACTTCCGCTTTCAATTACTCTGACCACTCTCATGCAACCTTACTGCCAGAAACTAAAACAGAAGTAGTAAAATCCACCAAGAGGTATGTTCTTCCTCAAAGAAGCACTCGGGGAGTCCCACCCCAGAGATACTCACCAGAACATGATTCTAGAATATCTAGATACCCTATAGCCAATGTAGTGAGGGGGAGTTTGTCGAAAGAAGCCAGAGCATTTACTTCAGTGATGTATGCTGAAGCAATTCCTTGAACAATTGAAGAAGCTCAGATGAAGAAAGAATGGTGCCTAGCAATGGAAGTGGAGATGGATGCCTTAGAAAATAATGGAACTTGGGAGAAGTGTCTACTGCCAGTAGGAAAAAGGACAGTTGGATGCAGATGGGTGTTTACTATAAAACACAAGGCAGATGGAACAGTGGAAAGATACAAAGCTCGGTTGGTAGCAAAAGGATACACCCAGACATACGGAGTAGACTACTCTCAGACCTTTAGCCTAGTTGCCAAAATTGATACTATTAGGGTGTTGTTTTCTTTGGCAGCAAACCTAAGTTGGTTGTTACATCAGTTTGATGTGAAGAATGCATTCTTGCATGGTGAGTTTAAAGAAGAAGTTTATATAGAAGCTTCGGCTGGTTTTTCCCACGGGTTTTGGCAGAATGAAGTGTGTCGATTGAAGAAAGCACTCTATGATCTAAAACAGTCACCACGAGCGTGGTTTGGAAGATTCACTGTGGCAATGAAATGCCTTGGGCATAAACAGAGCAACTCCGATCATACTCTGTTCCTGAAAAGAAGAGGTGAGAAGATTATTTGTCTAATCATATATGTAGACGATATGATTCTCACTGGGGATAATTTGGGAGAAATGAATCAGCTCCGGAAACATCTATTCAAGGAGTTCGAAATGAAAGACCTTAGAAGACTCAAGTTTTTTCTTGGCATAGAGGTACTAAGATCGAGACAAGGGATATTTATCTCTCAACGGAAGTATGTGCTAGATCTTCTCGTTGAGATTGAGCTTATGGATTGCAAACCAACCGAGACGCCAATTATGATGAATCATGGTTTTAAGTTAGAAGGAGCAGTAAGTGCTGATCATGGAAGATATCAGAGACTGGTAGGGAGACTGATATATCTTGTTCATACCAGACCCGACATAGCATATGCAGTTGGAGTTGTAACTCAGTTCATGCATGAGCCACAGGTAAAACACATGGATGGCGTTGTCAGAATTCTTCGATACCTAAAAGGAACATCTGAGAACGGAATCCTGTTTCAGAAGAACGAGAACTTAGAAGTGAAAGTCTACACGAATGCAGACTGGACCGACAATCTAATAGACAGGAGGTCAACCTCAGGATATTTTTCTCTTGTCGAAGGAAACCTGGTGACCTAGAAAAGCAAGAAATAGAAAGTAGCAGCGCTGTCTAGTGTAGAAGCGGAGTTCAGAGGCATAGCTAAAGGACTGGCAGAGTTACTTTGATTTGTGAAGCTGTTGACAGAATTGGGCTTTCCACCTAGAGGTGCGTGTGATCTGCTATGCAACAACAAGGCAACCATTAGCATTTTGGAGAACCCTGTGCAACATGACAGAACTAAACATATAGCGGTTGACCTTTCATGAAACACTACGCAAGTTAGGTGTGGGAGACCCCACAGCACAACTTGAGGTGGAGTTTTAGAGATAGAAGTTGTAACAAACTAGGAAAAGGTTGATCCCTAAAAATCAGGATCAAATCCTAATCCTGGTACAAGTGATGCATATCGTGTTCCTAGAATCAACCAACTACTAGTCCTACTAGTCTATATAATTCACCACTCTGTAAATGAGTTCATATTGAAATATCTCGTAATACAACCCCTATCATTGAATCATGTTTTCTCTATCTTCTATTTTTCTCGGTTATAATAATTAAAAAATGCTAAGAAATTTTTGTATAGTTCTTAAGAAGATGTTTGAAAGTGGTATCAACTAGTCGAAGTTTATGATTCTTCGTTAAAAATAATTCCTGACGACTTTTTTATATCATTTTCCATTAAAAAAAAAGTATATGTTTTGATTAATTGTATAATCAAGTTCTTTTAAGCCAAGTGTAACAGCTGGGCTATTGTTAATATATATTTTTTTTCATTTTTCAAAAATAAAAAAGAGAAATGAAGAGGGAAGTGCGCATAACAACTAGAGAGTGATTTCAAGCGGAAAAAAACTAGTTTTGATCTAGATATTGATGATTGCACGAGAGATTTAGGCAGAGGATAGAATAATTTTGCAACATTACTACATCCACAACTACTTTTTATAGGAAATTTAGTACTATATCTCAAGTTAAGTTTTATAGGTTAATTATTTCATTATTTGTTCATTTTAAATAATTTATTATGTGTTAATTAACTATTTGTAGATTAATAATGATGGTTTAGGCAAAATAGTTTTTTTTATTTAATGAGAAAATAATATTCCATTTTATATGAAGATAAATGGTCATTAATAGTTACAAAATCTAGAGGCTTGGTATTAATGGTTGGTATCAAACTTGGTACCGAATTGAGTTCTGATATGGAACTGTATCGGCACCGATCAATACCGGGTAACATTTCGAGTAATTTTTTAAATTTATGAAATAGTCCCTAAAATTTTTATATTTTACAAAATAGTTCATTGATATATTGTACAATTGTATTATATACTTTACAAGTTTACTATTTACATCAACCATGTTTCCAAATATCATAATAATAAATAATAATCACAATTAATATAAAATAACAATAATTTTAAATATTTCACATATAAATAATAACCACAATTAATAAAAAAAGACAATCATCAACATACAAATATAAAATTAAAAATAATACAAAGTTTTTAAAATATTACAATAATACTATTTCATCATTTTAATAAATAATAATTACATCAAAACATCAATAAAAAATAATTAATATCCTTAAAAAATTTACAAAAAGAGTTCATGACGAATAAACAATCAAATAGAAGTTAAACCTGAAACAAAAACATTTTCAGTTACATTACATATATAGAATCTAACATAAACATCAAATATAAGCAAAATTAAAAGAAGAGTAAAAACCAAAACCTGGAATGAAAGTCAATCATCAATGAGAGGATATCCTACTATAACTGCACTGACTCTAGTTATCATTGGGTACAAAATCCTCATCATTGAGAGGAGCTTCATCATCATTATTATTCAAATTTAATTCATCAAATAACATGTTAACGCTTTCTCATCCAAGATTATCTTCCAAGTCATTGACATATACTAAATTCGGTGCTTAAGAAACTCAATCCGCTAAAAGATCAATGTTATCAATGGAAATTAGACCACTTGAATTACTTATGCTATTAAGACTCCTAGTAAACAATAAAATTTAATTATTAGAAAATTATATCAAAATTAATAATGATAATAACATACCTTTCCTGAAGCTTTAAATTGTAACGAACAAAAATCAAGTTATTCAACCTCTTATACTCTAATCTATTCCTTTTCTTTCGTGGATAAATTCAAATGTACTCTAGTTTTGTTCACAGCCTGTCGCACTCACAAATTGACTTAAAATCCAAATTGCAAACTTCTTCAACTCTGGAACACTATTTTCGAATTGGTCCCATCAAGAAACTTTAAGTCATAAGATAAAAAAAGTAGTTTTATAAACAAAATAAAGTTATAATTAATTTTCAACAAATAAGAACAAGGAAATAACTAATACCTGGAGAAAGTTTTCCTCTTTTTTGAATAGCAATCGAAATTTCAAATCCCCATAAGACAACTTGTAAAGCTCCATTTGTGAGCTTAAAAATTCTTGCATCACGTCAATGCTAACAATTGTTGTAATAGTTAAAAGCATTTATATATTTCTATTTCGAACATTCATAAAACATGCATCAACAATTTCCATTTCCAATAAACACAAAACATTCATAAAACAATTTGTATTTCCATCAATCACAAAACATACATAAACAATTTCTATTTTCAATAATTTTTAACAATTACTATTTCTAATAATCACAAAACATTCATAATTTCATTTCTATTTCCAATAATTTTCAACAATTTTTATTTCCATTTCTAACAATCACAAAACATACAATTTTTTTCCATTTTCAACAATTTTTAACAATTTCCATTTTCAATAATCACAAAATATTCATAATTCTATTTTCATTTCCAACAATTTCCGTTTCCATTTCCAACAATTTCCAACAATTTTCATTTCCATTAATCACAAAACATTCATAAAACAATTTCCATTTCCAACAATGACAAAACATGCATCAACAATTTTCATTTTCAACAATTTCTATTTCCAATAATCATAAAACGCTCATAATTTCATTTCCATTTCCAACAATACTTTCATAAAACAATTTCCATTTCCAACATCCACATCCACAAATCATACATAAATAATTTCAATTTCCATTTCCATTAATCACAAAACATTCGTAAAACAATTTTCATTTCCAACAATAATAAAACATGCATAAACAATTTCCATTTTTAATAATTTTTAACAATTTACATTTCAAATAATAACAAAACATTCATAATTTCATTTGCATTGTCAACAATTTTCAACAATTTCCATTTCTAACATGTAACAACCCAGATCACTCGCTTACAGATATTGTCTACTTTGGGCCTTGGCCTAGTGAAGCCCTCACGATTTTGCTTTCCCTGGGGCCTTCCCAAGAGGTCACTTATTCTAGAACTACTCTCATCCAAGCACATTTAACCTCGGAGCTCCAATGGGATCCATTGCATTAGGCCATAGAAAACGCATCTGTAAGGGAGAGGTATCCGTACCTTTATAAGGCGTACTTTGTTCTCCTCTCCAACCGATGTGAGATGCCACATTCTTTACCCCTTAGGGTCTAACCCTCTTTGGGTTCCAGCTTAGCTAGCACAACGGTTCGGGTACTGGCTCTGATACCACTTGTAACAGCCCAGATCACCCCCTCACAAATATTGTTCGCTTTGGGCCTTGGCCCAGCCAAACCCTTACGGTTTTGCTTTTCCCGAGGCCTTCCTAGGAGGTCACCTATCCTAGAACTACTCTCACCCAAGCACATTTAACCTCAGAGTTACTATAGGATCTGGTGCATTAGGCCATAGAAAACACGTCTATAAGGGAGTGGTATCCATACCCTTATAAAACGTACTTCATTCCCCTCTCCAACCAATGTGAGATCTCATATAACAATTTTCAACAATTTCCATTTCCAACATCCACAAGTCATACATAAACAATTTCAATTTCCATTTCCAATAATTTTCAACAATTTTCATTTCTGTAAATCACAAAACATTCATAAAACAATTTTCATTTTCAACAATCACAAAACATGCATAAACAATTTCCATTTTTCAACAATTTTTAACAATTTCCATTTTAAATAATCACAAAACATTCATAATTTCATTTTCATTTCTAACAATTTCTATTCCCATTTCCAACAATACATTCATAAAACAATTTCCATTTCTATCAATTTTCAACAATTTCCATTTCCATCATCCACAAATTATACATAAACAATTTCCATTTCTAACAATTTCTATTTCCATTTCCAATAATACATTCATAAAACAATTTCCATTTTCAACATCCAAAAATCATACATAAGCAATTTTCATTTCTAACAATTTCCAACAATTTCAATTCAAAGTTTCAAACATGAGGATCAAGTTGAGGGTATGATATGATTTACATAATTGCCAAATAATGAATGACATATCTTATACAATTGTTCATATGCATCTATTCATAACATAATGATCAAGTTGAAAGATAGATTCATAACATGAGGATTAAGTTGAAGGATATAACTTCTTTGGAACTTTTTTTTTCTTATTTAAAGTTTTGAATCTTCTTTTCATTTCTAACAAACCATAATATTATATACACTATTTTATATTTCGTTCTTAAACATAAAAGTTGTTTTTACAATTTTTAATTGAGATTAATAAGTCTAAGTATAAATGATTGGAAAATGGAACTTACAACATATTCACAATTTGAAAAAAACGTTATTTTGGGGATACATTTATTACATCACTACCTTCACACATTATATATTATAAATATTTACCCAAAACCAATAATCAAATAGGCAAATACTATCATTAACTACAACTGAATTATTATTAATTTCCAATTGCATAATTTTATACTCAACTAATTATTTACCTAAAGTCAATACCAAATATTAAAAATAAAATACCATTTCACAAATATTAAGAATGTGTCAATTAATGATTTAAGTTTTAAAAATTTTAAAAATTTTATATTATCAGTTTAAATTTTATATTTAAGTTGTTTCAACTTTCAAGTTCAACTTTCAATTTTCATAATCAACAAGGTCGTGCATAATGCACTGACTTCATCCAAAAACTTATCATAAATCTATGATAAACTTAAACCAATCTTTATAACCAAACTAAAATCAACCAAACTATTATTCAACTCCAATCCAATATCCAATGAATCCAACCAACACAAATCAGAAAACCAATACATCACTGTAAGTGACTCACTCATTCAATTTAACTCCATTTCTATTTTCAAATGAAAATACCGTTATCATTAAACATTTCAACTCTAATATCCAACCAGATACACGCAAATTGCGAATCACAAAAACAAGTTCCAACTTCCAACCAATTCACAAATCCAAGATCCAATCGAACATAATAAAAAATACAATTAAGATTTAAGCAAGAAAAATTGGAAAACTAAAAAAATATCCAATTTTTGGGTTAGATGATGGACTGTCAGGTCAGAAGCTTTGGGTTTGGTTGATCTGCGAGGCTGCGACCTTCTCTCCTCCTTCAGACACTCAGTGGCAACGACATAGTGTGGTGGTCCCTATGGAGGAAGGTTGAAGACAATGGCGTCTTCGGGGGATGCTAAGGGAGGATCCAAGGGAGGATCTCTGTCCTTTGATATTGATGTGGATTGGGTAAGATGAGTGAAGGAGTTGCACCGCCGAACTAGTTATTAGTATCGTCAGAGATGAAGAGGAGAATGAGAGAGAGTGTAGCATCCCATCTCCGATGGGAAGGGTATATTGGTCCATTAGGATGAGATAGTAGGTTAAATTGTGCATTCTGATTTGTTCATTCATTTGGCCTCTCGATATAGAGAGGAATGAGTCATTTTGCACATGCACATATAGGTACATGCATTCATGACATTTTTCGGTATTTATATGAATCTGATTTGTTTGTGAATTCTGAGACAATTGTGATTGATAATTTGAATTGGAACTGTTTTGGAGTAGTTATCAATTGTTAGTGACTCTTCGAAATGTTTCTGGAATAATTGGGAGAAAATGTCCGGACCGAAAATTTTTCGAGTAACGGACTGATTGATTTTATAGTACTGAAATAACTGTTCAATGCCCATGAAAAATTAGGTATATGATTTTAGAAATTAATATGTCGAGCCATTGAAATTTGGAGACGAATTGGACTGGAAATAAATTGTGAAACGAGAAAGAGATTTAAATGTATTGTGAGGAAAATTACATGTGGCATGTGTCTATTGATGAAGGTTTGTATGATTATCATTAATGCCCTAAGTCTTTGGCCTTTCCCCTTTGAAAGTTACTTAAACCTCTTTGGCAGCAAATCATCTTCTCCTCTCTAGGGCTTGTCTTCTCTCTTTGGTGATTTTTGATCCTCTCTACACAATTCTTGCTTGCTTCTCCTCCTTGTGCAAAGCCTAGCTTAAACCTTTGAGATGATGGAAATTTGGGAAGTTTTGAGAGAGAGCCGTGGGTGATGAAAAAGTTGGAGAAATTTTTGGGTGTGAAGAGTGGAAGCTTGATTTGGTAAGTAAATTGGTTTATGTTGTTTATTATCTGTTGAAATGCATTCATGGTGTTAAATATGAAAGATTGGGGTAGTTGAATTTGAGTAATAGCTGATTTTAGAGAGAAAAAGGGTGAAAACTAGTCGGAGAAGACGACCTGCAACCCACACGTCGCAGCGCGCCTGCACCACGACGCAACGAGAATTGATGTTCTCGCCGCGACGATCGTGTAGGAGGTTGCCGCGGCGAGCTCTGAAATTTCCACGCCACGGCGAGCTCCATTCTGACGCCGCGACGAGCCCCTATTTGGACGCCGCGGTGAGAGTTCCATGGCCACGGCGAGCCCCATCTTTCTGAACTGATTGATTTTAGTTTTTGGGTCATAACTAATGATGTAAACCTCCAATTGAAGTGATGTTTGATTCGTTATGATCT
The DNA here is from genome assembly GCA_025434745.1 of Erythroxylum divaricatum. Taxonomy (NCBI): domain Eukaryota; kingdom Viridiplantae; phylum Streptophyta; class Magnoliopsida; order Malpighiales; family Erythroxylaceae; genus Erythroxylum; species Erythroxylum divaricatum. Next base: position 24,675,200 of record JANTPM010000007.1, read on the forward strand.
AGAGAAAGAGGTCTACAATTGATGTAAAGAAAGAAAGTTTGAATTTAGGTTTTTAAGATCTCAATTTGTGAATAAAAGTTAGGTTTAGATTACTATTACATGAACGGATAAAAATAATAATAGTTGTGACCAGATTCGCCACTGATACTGAAAAAAGCCTCGAGCTCGAAGGGAGATAGTGCATACCAGAGGACTCTCCTACTCCCTAGATGTGTCTACTGACTACTTTTCACTGTTTAAACGCTCGGTCACAACACTATAGTAAAAAGGGAAAGAGTCACATATGCATTGCATCCACATTTTGATAGATTGAATACAGTGAATGGGAAATAGGCAAGAGTGCATGATACAATTGTGATAACTGATTTGCAAAATTTATGAGTTTTGTGATTGTGTGAGAATCTGTAAATTGCTATTTGGTATTCTGAATGTGTTACAGTGATAATCTATATGCTATTCGCGTAATGCATGAGTTGAGTGAACCATCGATGATGGTTTCTCACTGAGTTCGCAAAACTCACCTAAAATTTGCAACTATTTTTCAGGATTTGAAGAGTACCCCGTTAGACTAACGGGAGTATGCCTACTGCATGCAAGTCAGAGATTTGAGGTCGGGATCAGTTTACGTCTGCATTAGTGTCATTCTGTCTTGTGTAAATTGTATTTCTGCAATGTCCGCAGAATAATGCTTTTTATTTCAGTGGATCCCAATTGGCTAATACTATAATTGTAATGTGTTTACTGAAATCGTTCAGGAAAATCATTGGGCCTAATTTGGTTATGGATTTTGTGTATGAGATGGTTTAAATACTGTTGAGTGCCTGTTATGACTGAAATTGTGTATGATTGAAAATGTTTCCGTGTTAAATCGGACCCAAATCGTTTACTGAATTATGCGTATATGATTGTTTTCAAAATAAAAATGTCATACTGAGTTTTTGGATTGTATTGACTGCTCTAGCATACCACTCTCGTGAGGCACGGGCTCGGATATCACCCTCGATGTCGGGTTTGGGTCTTGCGAGAGTGGGATGCTATAATAGAGATTCCCAATCGAGATTAAGAGGGAATTGGTTGTAATGTATAAGGTGCTTATATGTACTGAGAGATAAATATAGCTGCATGAGGTAAATTTAGACTCATGATTTGAAAATTTCTACAATAGTAGTTGTTTGGTAAGCGTAAAATCATGATGTGGACAGAAACATATGAGATATTAACATGACGAGAAAGTTTAGTAGAGATTAAGGTA
>JANTPM010000007.1:24692060-24702062 GCA_025434745.1 Erythroxylum divaricatum
CAATTCCTACTCTTCCAATCGATACCCTTACTTTGATTCAATCTATCTTTTTCCAATCAATACCAAAAGCTATCAAAATCTAGGGAGGGATATAAAAGTGTGTTAAGAAACTATTGTTTCAAGAATTACTTCATTTGGAGGTCGGATAACAAAATTATGGTTGAAAGAATCAAACAAGGTTTGGTCCTCAATCACATTGAACTTGTCTCAGGACAAATAGCATAACTCTCTCTATAGATGTCAGATTAAGATCATCTTAGGATGATTTCAAAGAAGACTTTGAGATCTACAACTTTGAAGAAGATATTGAGGTCATATTTTATCATCTGAATGGTCAAAATGGACCAGACGATAGGATCAAATGAAGCCAAAGGAAAAAGCAAACGAATAGGAGAAAACAGACAAATGGGAAAATTACTATAACCTTCCCTATAGATATCATATTAGGATGTTCTTTGGATGGTGTGAAAGAGGACTTCAAGATCTAAAAATTTCATGAGACCTTAAAGATAAATTCTATCATTTGAAGAGTCAAAAATGGAGTAAAAAATAGATACAGGTCAAACATAAAAGAAGCAGAAGACAAAAGTTAACAAAAGACAGACGATACATCATCACAGACGACACGTCATCACAAATGACATGTCATCATAGACGACACGTCATCACAGAAGACACGTCATCACAGAAGAGACATCATCACATAAGATACGCATCAAAGAAGAAGCAAAATACAGATGACATATCATCACAGACGACACATCATCACAGATGACACATTATCACAGAAGACACGTCATCACAGAAAAAACAAAACATAGAAGAAACAAAATGCAAAAGATATATCTTCTCTTATAAGGATCATAACTTTCAGCCGAGAAGTCCAAAAATTTCATACTATATATCGTTGGAAAGCTAAAAGAAAGATCTACAACTTTTTAGAAGATAACTTTGTCTAAATCAGCCCAAAACAATCCAGAATTTCCCTCAAATGCAGAATATGAATTTTACATTCATCCACCAATGTATTGCACCCAGTTCTCAACTTCATGACAAATTTTAAGATTTTTAAAGATATAATTTAAATTCATTGTCTCATAAGAAATGTATCCATATGTTTCTAATTTAATAAAAATTAAGAATCATCTCGTTTGGATAACTAGAGAAAAAGTTGTGGCTAAAAGACTGAAGCATACTCTAAGAATATTTTCCAGATCAACCACCCATTTTGTTTCACAATCTTTACTAAACACAACTCATACCAAGATCATCTTTTCTACGTCATTTACTCCTCATTCTCAACTCCATCTCAAATCATTATCATCCAAAGAAAGTATAGTCCATGATTAATCATGAACAACAATAACAAAACATACACATATGTACATATTCTCCATCAACTTACTACACAAATTCAATTTCATTTTTGTTTTCATTCTACTTCTAACTTTCCTTTTAATTCTTCCCATTTTGAAATCTCTTATCCACTAAAAGCACCAAAGCAAAATATGAACCTATCCACATTTCTCATTTATTAGTTCTAGTCTTCTATGAAAAGTTTGGGGTCCAACATTAACACTCCTTAGAGTTTAGGTAACTTAGAATTATCTTCTTTAAAATTTTCAAAACCCACTTATATCGCTAATTAGAAGTCAAGTGTAACTTTGGAAGAATTCCTTTATGACACTTTTGAGTTTCAAGTTAATTATAAAAGTGATAAACAAAGAGAAATACTGATGAATCACAATCTCAATTGAGTGTACAAGGATCAACATTAATATCAACCTTACCTTTTACTCAAAAACATTCTCATATAAAGACCTCTATCAAATTAGTCCACTATCAATTCTTTCATTGATAGTTTAATCTTCCAAATCACTAAGATGAAAATTCTTATAGAAGAAATAAAGATAGATGAATAAAAATGAGTTTGAGGATAAAATGATTAAAGACATCTATTTATATTGTTATGAAATACAGGACTCCATATCCTAACTACAAAAGAAAAAGTAGTAAATCATATTTATGATGCAAGATGATGGGGAGTAGGAGACTAATAAGAATGTAAAGAAGATTACTTCTAAGGTAATTCATATTAGACTCCCATAAATGGTTTTACAAGCAATATCTAGTGTATATGATAATAAATATATGTAAATAAGGGTCCTAGGATTCTTTCAAGGGAAGCCACTACAAATATTGATAAAGAATGGAAGCATGCATAATTTTATTAATGAAAATGTAATTTAAAAGGTGTTTATAAGGAATAGGAGTTACAAGACTTAAAACATTTAAATTTTGAAAAAGATTTTGTGTACATAATGAAAAACACTCAATTTTCAATAAAATTTTGGTGTTGGCATATAGAAGGTATGATATAGTCCTTGGAGTTTAATGACTTTCAGCATTGAACGAGGTGTTATCTAATTCTAAAAACAAACTACATAAATTTTTTTTTGTAACAGGATTAGAAGGTAATGTTAAAGAGGGTCATGTTAGTGAATCATAATTGGTTTCCCATAAATGTTCTACAAACAGGTACAAAATATGAATGTCACTAATTAATGTCGTATGTTGAGGCTCAATGGAACCAATAAATAACATGTGCACAAGTTATTATCAGACGATAATGAGATTTTCATTAAGAGAGATGTGGAAATTATTGAGTTACTAATTTAATTTAACCTAATCTTTCAAGAGCCTAAATGTTTACATCCTTATAGTGCTTAAAATCATAAGAATCTTCTAAAAAAAGATATTGAAGTTATGAGCATTAGTCTAAATAGGTACTCAAGTATTCAAAAGAATGTGATTGAGCTTTGGTTCAAGAACTAATGACTTAAATATCATTCAACATAATGGTATCCTATTTTATTCACCTCTTAAGTTAATTAAAAAAAGCAAATAAATGAAGATTGTGCATTAATTATAGAGAACTAAACAACCATACCATCAAATACAAATTACTAATTCCCTTAATTGAAGACCTATTAAATGAGTTGTATAGAGCTAGGTGGTTCTTTAAGCTTGACTTAATGTTTGGGCATCATCAAATAAGGATCAACCCCTAAGATATACCAAAATGTCTTTAAGACATATGAAGGTTATTATGAATTTTTAGTAATGTCATTTAGCCTCAATAATGCTCTAACAACATTTAAAAGTCTCATGAATGATATTTTTAATGCACAATTTAAGAATTTTATCTTTAATGCAATTTTGGTTTACAATACAACTTTCTAAAATCACACTAAACACCTTTGACTATTCTTAGACACACTTTAAATTCACCAATTTTATTTCAAGGCAAACAAGTGCAACTTTAGTTCTTCACAAATCCAGTATTTTGGTTATGTTATATCTACTAAAGGAGTTATAGCTATCCTTAAAAAAGGTGGAAACTATAGCAATCTGCCCTCACCCTTCAATTATAAAGGAATTGATGGGATTTTTGGGGTTAAAATGATCAAAGTTAGTAGGCCTTTTTAGATTTAAAATAATATATAATGTTTATTCCAATCTCAGCTTTACTTAGTTACTCTCAATTTTTATCATTAAAGATTATGCAAGTGATAGGGGCTTAGGTGTTGTATTGATGCAAATCAACATTTTTATTGCTTATGTAAGTAAAAAAATTATTTCTAGAACATCAAGATTTATCAATATATGAGATGGAATTCCTTATTATGATGATGAAAATCGAGCATGGAACCATTTCCTTAATAGGAGAAATTCATAATCAAAATAGATTGTAAATGCTTAAAGTACCTTTTGGAGCAGAGAAGCAATACACCATTCCAACAAGTTCGCTTCTAAAGTTGCTTGGGTATGATTTTGACATTATATATAAGAAAGGGAAGGAGAATTCTATAATATATGCTCTGTTAAGAACCTCCATTATGGATTATTTATGCCAATATTATCACATGTATATATTGAGTTATTAGAAAGAATTAGAGAGAGCTAAAGAGAGGACACCATAATTCATGATTTAATTAGGAAACCTACTTAGAGAAATGAGTAATCTAACTTCTTAGGACATTTAAAAATGGAAGCATAAAATGATAGTAATGGGGCATAACATTAAATGAAGGGTCCATATTATTGAAATGAATAATAATGGTTTAATTGGAGGGCATTATGGTGTCTTACCTATTATTAAGAGGCTAAAAACTATGTTCTATTGGAAGGGGTTATCCAAAGATGTAAGAAACTTCATTAGGAGATGTCAATTTTTCTAAGTAAACAAATATGACATCATAGCTTCACTTGACCTTGTGCAACCTTTTTCAAATCCTAAATAATGTTAGTTAGAAGTTGGTATAGATTACATAGATTTATTAAATTCAATAGTCATGGTATGTTCCTTGTAGTGTTAGATAAGACTTAATAAATATACACCATTTATTTCTTTATCTCATCCTTATATTTCTAGGTAAATGGTTTAAGTAAACATGTTTTTAAACTACATAACATGCCTAACATTGTAGTTAGTGATAAAGATGTTATCTTTTTAATAAATTTGGCAAGATTTTTAGACTTCATGTTTGAAATTATATATCTTTAATCTAACGACCTTATTCAAAAAATAATCTAAGTTCCTTAACATGATGTTAAAAAAAACTTAACTTTGATGTATATTAGGATATGTTCCTCATAATTGATATTATTAGTTGATCCTAAGTAATTGGTGATTTAAAATGCTTACCACCCTATTTAAATTGTTGTACAAGTGACCTCCACCTATATATCATTATTTGTTAAAGGATCATGAGTGTTAGAACTAAACTAGGATTTATGTGATAGGGCAACTATCTTATGGGTGGTAAATTCCATTTAGAATGAGCTTAAAATAGAATGACAATTCAAGAAGACAAGGAAAGATTGTGTGAAGAATTCAACATTGGTGACTTGAAGTATCTAAAACTATAACCCTACAAACAAAAGTCTAAAAATTTATTATATAGATAGATCATTAGGAGCCATTTTGGATATGCTTTAATAAGAGACAAATTGTTCAACAACACAAATCTTAATTATGAATATAAATTTTTAAGGATTAACATAAAGATGCAAGAAAGCATGTTGGTTATAATAAATCAATTGCATTGGCAAGATTAATCACTCTTCTACATATTTTTAATTTGAAATATGCTTAATACATGAAGAACAAGAGTTAGAGAATGTTTATCAACATAATCTGCTTCTTTTGAGTAAAATGGAACTCAATTCATATAATTAAGATGTATTTAAGGCCTTTAGTTCATTATGTGTTATTAATTAGCATGTTATTTTAAGTAGGCTATACTCTACTTAATTATTAAAAACCATGATAATTTTATTTTAAAGTTATTTTCTAGTTTCATATTTAGGTTTGGACTTGCTATAGGGTTAAGGATATGAAATGAAATGGAATTCATAGACTCCTAGTTAAAGTAGTATTAGTAGTTAGTATTTTAATTCTTATTACACTTAATAATAAATGGTTTTTTAGGACTTTAGTTTTCTTTTCATTCTAGGATTTTTATTCTTAAATAGTTTATAACTATAAAAGATTTTCTTATTGATGTAATTAATTCATCATTAATATAGAAATCAAATTAAGAGTTTTGTTTACTTTGTGAGAATTTCTCTTTGACAAGAACTTATTTTGATGTTATCAAGGCAACCTATGACAATTAAAGTTCTTATAGCTTTAGTTCTAATCAATATGTATGGTTAAGGTTAAGTTTCCCTAATTGATTTGAAAACAATCCTAGGGTTCTAATTCCTTGTGATTTAAGTTTTATATGGTTTTCAGTCTAAGGTTTGCTTTATTTGGCATAAGAACTTTGACTATTGAAATCAGTTATTATTTTTCCTTTAAATCTTTGTTTCATTTCTTTTTATTTGTGATTACTTCATTCATCATCCATCATATTTAATTCTTTGTTTGTAATTTATTTTTTATTTATCATTTTTAAAATTCAATTTGTCCCTTTAGTGAGTTCTAATGAGTTGCTATAGTCCTAACATATTACACTTCTACTACCTTAATGAGCTTTAATAGTCTTGAGATGAATTTGATGTATTATTTTGTACATTCCATGTAAACTTAGGTTAGCTATTAATGCAATTTATTTACCTTCCAAAAAAGTTTTTTATTCTCATTTCTCTTATGTGTTTGAGTTAACTTGGATTGCATATACATAAAAACAAACAAAGGAAAAAGAAAAAGAAATCAAGATAAAAAATATGCACTAAAACCTAAATATCATATATTATGAAATATGGTTATAAAAGATTTGAACATGAGTAGTTGTGAAGATAATGCAAAAATCGATCTAAGTCATTTATGAAGGCTGTTCAAAACTAAGTTCTAAACATTAGTTAGATAGTTTAGAGTCCCCATCTAGATCTTCTAGAAAACATATGTTTAAGGAGAAGGAAGAGGAAGATTTTAATTATGATGAGACTAGTTCTAAGAAGGGTAAAAGGGTTATTTCAAAATAAGAAAAACATTTAGGTAATATTAAGATGAAAATCCTTACCTTTTAACGCAAGAATGATCCTGAACTACATTTGGAGTGGTAGATGAAGTTAAAGTATATGTTTAATTGTCATAATTACTTTCAGAAAAGAATGCTAAACTAACAATGATTGAGTTTACATATTATACTAGTAGTTGGTGGGATCATTTTATGATTAATAGACATAGGAAAGGTGAGAGACCTATTTATTCATAGGAAAAGATGACGATAATGATGTTTAAGAGATTTATTCCTAGCTATCACTATAAGGACTTATGTAGAAAGTTGCAAGAGGATCCTAAGGCGATTATGGCTAAAATCATTGATGGTTTGAATAAAAAGATAGCTTAAGAAAAATGGTGAAAGATGAGTGAAAAATAATAAGTACTTGATAAAAAAGAAAAGAGTGACAAAAAGAGTGAGTGTGTATAGAAAAGTGAAAAGAATATAAAGGTACATAATAAGAAAATAATTTAAAGTGTAGGGTGCAAAATAGAGAGGAAAGAAGAGAGTTAGTGCATTTAGTAACTACTTGTACTTTTATACAATGATGTTAGTTTTTCAGCTAACAATATTAACATTTCTTTGATTAATGTAGTTAGGTCTTTGTTACAGAAATATGCTAATTTATTTTTCGAGGCAATACCATATGATTTACCTGTTTTAAGTGAAAAAGATACATATTTGTTTTTGTTGATAGGTTTAGTAAAATGGTGCATTCCATTGTACTCTTTAAAACCAATAATAATACATATTATTGGTTTTTATTTAAGAAAATAACACATTTGCATAAATTACATAGAATAATAGTAAGTGATAGTGATGTTAAACTCTTAAGTCATTTTTTTGCATACTTTGTGGAATAAGTTTTGTTTTCTACTACTTCATATTCTTAAATAGTTGGACAAACTGAAGTAGTTAATAGGACATTTATTACTTTGTTACATATAACATTCAAAAATACTTAAAATAATGGAAAAATATTTACTGTATGTTGAGTTTGCATATAATAGGTCAGCTCATTTTATTACCTCTTATTTTTATTTTGAAATTATGTATGACTTTAATCCTTTAACTCCTTTGGATATCATACCTTTACCTACTAATGAACATGTTGATAACTGATAGTCTGTCATTAACTGCCAAATAATAAATTCCTAAATACCAAACTATGTAGTAAATGGCAAGCTAGGGTGAAACCACAAAGAGTTGGGCTGCAAATGCTATTTCAAATTTTGCAACCAAAAAAAAGAAAACATAACACCCTGAAACGATGAAACGAGACACTTAAGATGCAAAGAATGTAAACAAAAAACAAAACACAAAGCAAATTTAGAAAATGCTAATAATAATGGTAAAGAAGTGGGTTGGAGATATCTTTGGGATTATGAGATGTTCATTGATCTTTAAATCTAAATAAAAGGTACTCTCATCATGGTGTTAGCCTATGGACTTGATTAAGCTCTCAAACCCTTAATTTCTCTAAAATAGGTAAAATTAATAAGCTCTGGAAATGCCACGATATCCACTATAACCTAAAATGAGCTCTCTAAGTTCAATAACGAAGATACATTAAGTACTAAGAAACGACTAATTTAGGCTACCCACTCATAAGTTCGGAAGGTGTATCATAAAGGTATGGGATCCTAGATTTGTTGATTAAGTATTCTACCAAATTCAACTAACCTATTGCTACTTTCGGGAATCACTATAGACTATTACATATCATATGCTCATCCTTAGCCTTCGGTTTAGAAAGTTACCTAAAGGGTGATCAACCCTATAAACAATTCCTAATTCATGACATTTATCCTAAATCCCGTTGAGCTCACCCCACTTTCATCCCCATCTCTAGGTATTCGAGCGGGAGATCGAATGAAAGAGCATCAAGTTCGATTTTGCATCATTTGTATTTTTGTGTGAATTGAGATTTGGATATTAATATTGTTTATGGCTTGAATTGCCATTTATGTATATCAAGCATTTATTTCGGGATGTATATGAGTTCGAGACTTGGGTATTGAGTTGAGTTATAAATTGTATATGATTATAATTGGTTAGGTTTTGGATTGATTTCTGAAATTGTTTATGGAATTGAGATGATTTATGAGTTTGTGTATGGTTGTGAAATATGTAAGTAATTGGATATAAATGGAGATTGTATATGATTATGAATTTGATGATTGCGATTTGGATATAAATAATGTCTTGCATGTGTTGTGGATTCCGGACGGGGTGTCCGATGATACTGGCTATTTGTGAGACTATAGAAGTGTATTTTGAACCCTTGCAGGTTTTGGGTTTTATGAAAGGCAGCCGTTATGCTGCCAAAATTTCGTTAGAAAATAAATTGAAAAGGAATAAAAATAAGAATTAGATGGTTTCGGATGAGATTTATGATTTTTATGAAAGATGATTAAAGTGTGTAAGAGGTAAGTAATGAGAAAAAAAAGAAAGAAAGAAAAAAAGAAAAAGAAGAAAAAAATTATACCGGATTTAGATAGTCTAGGTTTCCAACGCGATGAGTGTATTTGTCCAACAGATGTCGGAATTTGATTCGATTCTATTGATTATTTGATTTGTCTCCGCCATATGGTTTGATTAATCCGATTTGTATTTTGCTTCCTTATTTTGGTATTCATACATTGTTTCGCATTCGATACTTCCGTTATTCCATTTCGATTCGAGTATTCACTTCACTTTCAATTCTTTTGCTTTATGATTTGAGTTCGTTTTTGCTATTAGCTTCCGCATTTTTCTATTTGCCTCGTTCTGGTTGTTCCGCTCTTCGTTAGTCCGGTTGGGATCCGATTCTCGGATCGGGTTCCAACATTCACTCAATTCATGCATTACGCAAATAGCGTACAGATTATCTCAATAGCACATTCAGTAAATCACATAGCAGTTTACAGATTATTTCACAATAGCATATTCAGAAAATCACATAATTACAAGGCATTCTACCTTTTTCCCAATCCAGAATTTAATTCAATACACAACTACATGAATACAAGACATTTTACATTTTATTTCAGTGTTATGACTGAGCGTCTGCATTGTCCCAATTTGGGTGCATTAATCAGTAATCAGTCCCAAAATGGACGCATTAATCAATGATCTGTCCCAAAAATGGGTGCATTAATCAGTGAGCCTGTGGCTCTAATCTGTCCCTTTTCGGACTCATTAAGCGTTGAGCATTTAGCTCTGAACTGTCCCTATTCGGGTGCACTAAACAGTAAACGCGTCTTAGGGATAGGAGAGCCCTCTGGGTATGCACTGAAGTGAATCACACGTTAATACAATACTTATAAAACGATATAGAATGCACGAGAAGGGTGTTGAATTGTGTATTCCCCTTTTTGAAAAATCTTTCAAAACTGTTTGTTAGAAATAAAATTCTTTTCAGAATTTTTTGTTAGATTCTAATTAATCAAAAACTTTGTTTACTAACTAAGTAATGATAAAACTTGAATCTAAAATAGAGATAGAGTGA
>JANTPM010000007.1:24759299-24770251 GCA_025434745.1 Erythroxylum divaricatum
TCCGAATTAATCCGAAATTTCATTATACCAATGTACCCGGAAATACCATGAATGCATGCCAAAATATCAAAGAGACATAGCATAAATCGGACTAAATTTGCTTAATTTGCTAACCCCTAATTTGGGGTGTTACATATATTTTCTTATATTCTTAAGGAAAAGAAAACTAATATGACCATATTTGCCATTTGCTATCTTTTCATTTAAATTATAAAGAGTAACACAAATGATTGGACTAGTTTGAAAGTGAGGGTAATTATGTAATGGGTGCATTGATGTGGGTCGACTGCCTAAATTTATAGACATAAAGTCATGTATTCCTTAGATATGTCGAGTCACTATCTCTATTTCTTACAGTGAAAGGGACTCTTTTTAGAATATCATATGAACATGGTTTAGTCGGGTCCAAAAAGAGCTTTTGTCTTTAAAACTTGTCATAAAGAAAACTTTGAAGTGTGTTTGAATCCCAATAAGTTGTCGACAGTTGATTTTGAATAGATGAGGGTGAACTTCACATCCTCGAAGAAATTTCACTTAGGTGAACTTCACATCCTCAAAGAAATTTCACGTAGGTATATAAATGACGATAAGCAAATATGCTACCCCATGCCTAATAAGATGGGAATCCACTGAGATTTTTAAGTTCATACAACTATATAGGTTTACAAAGGCATAGAATGGATGATATGGCTTAAGTGCAAGGAGTATGTCTTGATTTTTGATAATTTTAAAAGGGTTGCACTACTGAAAGGATAAATTTATCTTCCTGTTAGATGACACAAGTTTGTAGATATTTATAATCGTCTAGAGGGACTCAAATTAGACATTTTCCTTATGGGATAGGAATAACACAAACCTAAAGTTCCTATCAAAAAAACTCGTCAATCCATCCATCCTTTTTTGGCCTTTAGAGACTTTAATTTATGAATAAAGTTTAGTTGTGAAAAAGGAGTCTTGTAAAGAAGAGAATGCTCACATGTTTCTTTTCTTCATTATTTATCACTTATATTTCTAAATTTTATATCCATACATTGTTGTTTTTGTGACAACCATCAATATAAATAAAATACTTGTAAGGACTAAGGTAGCTAAGGAGAAAAACCTACTTTAATCATCCTACAAGAATAAGAAGAAGCATAATAATGATGAGATTATCATCATCAAGTTAACTCTCCTGCTAATTCCACCTTTATGTCCTAGCCTTTATAACCTCTGTATCTCTGCTGATTCTATTTGATATATAGTATGATTACACTTCTTGTTTTAAGAAGACATACAAGTGAAGATGAGAGCGCTTCTTCACTAAATTCAATCTAAAGAATACTTGGTCTTTGATAAGATTGGGAGCGAGATTAAGATGGCCTGTACGTAATCACTCCTAAGGATAAACAAATTTTTAAGGAGATGGATGTTGACTATAACCATCTATTCTCTCATAGGCATCTTATTAGAGTAAGTTTACTTAGCTTATCAAGTTTCTACAACCTTTTTTAGGTTAATGTTATGTTTTTATTTTATCAAAATGTCATTTTTTGGTTATGGGCTATAAAAGGGTTATAGAGAGCTTGAAAGGTTTTTAAAGAGAAGGGGGAGGTTGAGAATACAACCCTAAAGGCTTGTAATGGTCTTAAGGCATTCGAAAAGGAAACGAAACTAGTTAGGACCAACTATTCAATTGTCGTGATGAGATAGAGAGGGAGAATGTAGCATTGAAGAATAAGAATAGAGGCTTTGAGTTTGAAAGGGTTGAGTTGCATCCAAATATGTAAAGACTTTAGGGTGATGACTTTAAATTCGACATCATCTATCATTATTATTGTTATAAATCTTTCAAAAATTGAAACTATGATAATATCATTAGTGTTACAATGGCATGTTTTAAGGTCTTTAGGAAGATTTCCTAAAAAAATTCATAAGTTTTTCTTTTACAGATTTAGATATTGTTAATGCCTCTACCAAACTTTAGCCAACTTAGACTGAGGACTATAATGAGTTTTATATCATTGATGGAGACATTGAAGTTATCGTGTCTATTAGTAGGGAGTCACTACTCCTAATGGTTGAAAGTTGAAACCATGTTTCTTCTAAGCTTCTCTCTGCCTAGGCCCTTTAATTTCTTTCTTTTCATCTCATTTTCTCTCTTTATATAGGGGTATATATATATAGATGGTTAAGCGCGCTTAATTATATTATGCACTTAATTTTTTACAAATAATCTTAACTAAGAATATGTATGCACTCATTCTATCAACCTAAGTAGCTAATGATATCTTAAACATAAAAGAAAAAGAAAAAGAAAAAGAACGCTAAAAAAATTATAATACTAAGACACACCAAACATATAGCTAAAAATATGTTAGTTAAAATATAAAACCTAGTAAAAATCTTAGACTCACTCCCCAACAAATATACATATATACACCTAAACATGACATTATCCTCAATATCAAACAAATACAATAATGAAAGCAAGTATGAGAGACAAATAAGATAGAGAAATTTCTTCTTTATTCTTGCCAAGTTAGTGAGGTAGAATCCAAAAAAATTCATGATAAAAATACTTATAAAAGATATTAAACTAAACATTATTTGAAACAAAACCAAAAAAATAAAAGAACTAAGTTAGAACGTTAGGTTTGCCTCCCAATAAGCGCTTCTTTATAAGTCTTTTAGCTAGACTTCCTACGCAAAGCTTTCATCATGGATTTATAATTAAAGGCTTTCTTAAAATCTTCTTCAAAATTTAAGGCTCCCTTGCTCCCTCATATTTCATAGGTATTGGGTGATCTCAGTTCCCTTCTTTTGTTTATAAGATATAGGAGCCATCTTCACTCAAATATTGATAACTCCTCGAACTTCTTGTTAGAAAGGAGATTCTTGGTCATCCAATATTCTTCTGCATCTATAAAAGAAAAAAATATAACTTCCTTTCCATCCATTTCAAACTTGCTTAAGTATGGAATAAAGGTCATAATATGTACTGAGGTGTCTACTACTAGTTACTGACGTCTATTATAGAAGAAACTTATGAAATTTTGTTCATTCCAAAATCGTCCTCTAGATCAAGATTATGAATAACCTTGAATAGGGATGATACCAATGTTGGTTTACTCCTGTTCATCAGTTCCTTGTCAACTTCCTTATGCTTATATGATCTTTACACATTTTAGTCTTTAGCATCTTAAATATCAAGTGTTTTGACACTCCTAGATAGAATGAAAAAAACTTAATCTTTTGAGTTCATCTCTATATTACTATTAAGTTTTCCTTAACCTCTTTCCTCATCCATCTTGACTATTTAGTTTACTTGAATCTCTAAGTTGTTAATGGTTTTACAATTAGATTGTGTCATTTATCCGTATAGGTCCACCGTCCACGTGAGATTCAAATTCCCTCAATCTATCTAATTTTTATAAACTTTCGTTGAGGGAAGACATAAATTGCATAATCATTCTTCCATGTTCCTTATGATAGTGGTAGCTGACACTAAATTCATTTTTTGAATTTAGGTGGTCCCATATATTTGCCTACTCCATCTACTTGTTGTTCCCAAAAGATATTTTGATGGTTACTTCGTTCTAGATGATAAATATAAGGAAGGGACCATTTATGTTATTTCCCTCACGAACAGCCATATAATTGACATCTTTATAGTAATAAGGCACCTACTTTATGTTTATGTATGCATGAGAAGGATGCATATACATGCCATAATGATAGCAAGCCCCATATATATCATAATATATCAGCATCTTGATTTAGCTTGAAAGATCATCTATTTATGCCATCAAGTCTAGAAATGCACAATTTTTCTACCAATTATATAGATGCAACATAAAAGAGAACTATAAATAAAATACAAAAAATAAAAATTGTGATTAGTAAAATGGAAATTGAATAGTCCTCAATAGCAAAACCAAAATCTTGAGTTAATCTATCTATAAGTATTCAAAATCAACTATAGCAAATTATTTAAATTGGATTATTCCACAATATCAATCCCAAAAATACTATATCACTACGTATATTAATCATAGTAAAACAATAAACTAAAAAACATCATCTAAGAATTGAGTTGTTAAACTAATAAAAGCAAAAAAATAACTTGTGAAGAGTAATCAAAAGAATAAATGTTAGGATTATAGTGCATAAATCATAATTCTCCTCTTATTCTTTCATACAACCCCTAATATTGAATTTATATTAATCAGGCATAAACTTAATAACTAAAAATAAAGAAAATAAATTCAACCAACAAACTAACAAATCATGCTTTAATAATTAGAGATCCATTCCAAGCTACATCCCTAACACAACTAAGGATTTAACTACTACACATAATGGAAGTAAAGCAAAAAAAAAAAAACTCTTAACATAAAGAAAGTAAGAGGAAAAAAAGAACTAGAAGAGTTTTCACGTTCTCTTTTAATCTTTCTCTAAATCCTTCCTTGTCATGAAGAAACCTAAAAGTAAAATTCTTAAAAAAAAACTCTTAAGATTATCTATAAGCTAGGGTTACATAAAAGATTCTAAGGTGTTGAAACATATAATTTTATGTCTCTCCAGAGTGCGTGTTATAGGAACTGATGCATGTTAGGCTTCCTAATAGCTACCAATTCTATTTTAGAAGTTAAGTGCAATATAACGAGTCTAAGATTGGTTTCACTTTATCTTTGGCATCAATTTGTTTTGGATAAAAACTATGACCAACACGAGTCAAATATGAACCAATTTTTATCTTGTGTTGGATCATTACTCCCATTTTCCCTAAGTTTTTAACTTCTTTAAGTCATAATTGATTTCCGATATCTTCTACAAAATTGTTTCAATTCAAGTTAGCATTCAAAATACTATAAAATTACCTTGATCAGATAACTATGGAGAAAGTTACACCCAAATATTTGAGCTCTTCTAAAAGTCATCACCTATATGATAATGAATAAAATTTAGGAAATCATCATATAATTTTATGTAACTAACTTATCACCTAAAAATATGCAAAATGTGTAACTATCATCTAACAAGGTAGAATGTAATATTTAAAATGCTTGAGTCTGTAATTAAGTATATTGATATATTTATCAAGTAAAAACAATAAGAAATTTAATAGACTTGTTTATCAACACATGAGCAAAGAGAGTTGGAAAAAGAAATTTGTGAGAAGTTGGAGGTGTTTAATATTGTTACTGAGTTATTTTCTAGCACAAAATATCTAACTTCTTGTATTTTTTTGCTAACATGTATAAAATGAAGTTAGCATTATCTGAATAGGTCATTTGTTCTAATAAAATTATTCAAATAGTGATACACAAGATAATGAGAAATTTTGAAAATTATTAAAATGAGATTGGTTACATCAGTTAATATTGTTCTGGATCTAAGGTATAAACTAATTACACTTGAATATTATTTTCAGTAATTATATAGTGACTGATATTTAGAACATATGATATATTAGACTTTTGTACTATGATTTATTTAATGATTACTAATCAAGAACGAATAAAGTGTTGGATCATAATAGTTTAATACCACCTTCAACTTTTATTTGTACATCCTCATTAAGTAGGAAAGATATCAATTTCGGTTTTGGTTAAAAGAATTCATTAATAAAAGGGTTAGGGTTTCATATATTAGAGAAAAGTTAGACAATTTTTTGGAAGTTAATTTTTTCGAAGAAGTGATGCAAATTTTGGAAATGTTAATGTAGTGGAAGTTGAATGATTAATGAGATGGTAGTTCAATATTTAGTCTATTTTTAGTACTAACGATTGGATAGTGAGTTCTCATCGTAGTCAATTTCATTCAAAAACTTTATTAGCCTTTATTTGTTCCAGATATTATGTTCTAAAAATATTCAAAGTGAACTACATACTTTATATTAAGTTATTTTTTTACTTTTATAATTTTAATAGTCTTTAATCATATGATTTTATATTTTATATAGTGAAAACATAAAGAATATGAATAATAAGGAGGTCATTCATCAAAATGAAAGTCTATTATAAGAAATGTTTGATGAAGAAAGTTCATATTTTTTTAATAATTATATATTCATTTTATTAATGTGTTGCATAATTAGGTATGATTTAGATAATGAAATTTTAAAATGTCAAGGAATTTGTGTGAAGTATTAACAATTTCGATCATTAAAAAATTGTAAATGGCATTGTGCATTCCAATAAAATATGTAAGTTTAAGTAAAAATGGTAGTAAGAAAGTAATTATTAAGTGTTACCCATTAGTAAGTGGATTGTCCTTGTAATTTAACAAAGAAAATTAGCCATGCAATGTCATTTTAAATAATAAGTCTACTGAAAATTTTTTGTCCAAACACAAGTATGGGTTACAACATTCTTGTATTCAAAATCTAGATATGAATATGAATTATAATATGATTATGTTCAAAAATGTGCTCAATACTGTAATTTAAATTTTTTCATCTAAACACAAACACTAAATGAAATAGGCTCATATTAGAAACTATGTTCATTTCACTTGAGCATTTTTATAACTTAGATATTTATGACCTATTCAAAGTAAATCATCCTTTCTTATGGTTCAATGATATGAATAGGACATGGTTATTAACATATTTCCCTATAACTAATAGGATAATAATCAATGATATTAATTACAAGGATTTAGAACAAATTTATAAAAGTGATATAGAAAAAAAATGCACCTCTTAAATGGACTTTAACATCTATTGTCTTGTACTATGTTGAGGTTTTAAAGACAAGCAAGCATATTGATAACGTGTGCAAAATATTTCATATACTTTTGTGATAAACATCTGAACTAATTATATTTTTGTTTTGATTTGTTTTTATCTTATACATATTTTTCTTATCTTCAGTTGTGTATAAATTATTTTACTCCTTCACAAATAAATAAGAAAACAAACAATCCCAATTTAGATACTTTATTATGGTATCAGAGCTCAAGTCTAGTTCAATACATTAGCTTTTTTTTTTATAACACCCCTCATTTATCACAAACATAAAAGACTATATTTTCAACACAAACACACCACACAAAATTTCAATATTCCATTTCAACATCAAAATTAAGAAAATATACATAATGGTTGACTACAGTTAACCTACTTAACCATTCAATCAGATTAAAAAAAATTTAGCTACACAAATAGACTCCTCCAGTTAACTCATATGACATAATTAAGTTCAAACAATCCTCATTATGTCCAACCTAATAGGATATATCAATTGTAGTAATCTCTCCCCAACTACTAATTAATCATCCCTAGACTTTGTTAAATGGTAGAAACTTGATAGGCTTATGTATTGCTTCATCGCTACTTTTCTATCCAATTACACTTGGTCATCACACCGTTTAGAGCCTCTGGATTAGACATGAAAATCATTTCATATAAAAGACTAACTCCCAATGCTTAGTACTTTAATGACAACTCTACACCTTAAAGAAAGGATCTACCTCTATATCTAATAATCTCTCCCTTATCTCTGTTACAGTTGCTAACTTATTACTGTTGGTGAAAATATTTCCAAAGATGATGTTGTCTTCTTCACCTTGAATGGTTTACCCCTATATTATGTTCGAACTTCCATCACCTTCACTAAGCTTCGGATGAAATTGTTTACTCTCAAACAATATCTCTTCGCATACCACTCTCTTATACCACTAAACACGACTCTCACAACCTCTCACACTAGTGGATGTCCGTCTCACCTATTTAGTAATTGGGAAAACTTTAGAGGAAGAAGAGAACAATAGTCTTCTTACTCATTTAACCCTAGTTCGAGTTCCTTCTTTGGCCAACTAACTACTAGCCTTTTTTATCTTCTCAGTCACATGACCCAACTCCCTATTCTAACGTAAACCATACTTCCATTCACCAACCAACCCAAAACTATGCTTCCAAATAAACCTGTATATTAGTCCAAAATTTTAGTTCTGCTCATATTCAACCCAACCAATCTTTTACCCAGAATAACTCTTATATAACCTTAATGCCAATATTTTAAATATTGAAATCATCCTTTTGAACCTTCACTTAATTCCTAGAATCTCCCTAATGCCTTTATTGCCTTAAACATTTAACCTTCTCCTAAGTGTTCACAATTTACCACCAGCACTAATGTTGAATGGTTACCTGGTATTGTTGTCACTATTTACATGACATCAAATTCTCAACTTATGGATTATGAAACATTGTATAATGGTCAAAATCAAGTAAATTTCATTAATAGTCAAACACTTCCCATTTTTTTCATTGGTCATTTAACTTTTCCTTCCTCACTTCGTCCTTTTCATCTCATAGATGTTTTAGTTGTTCCGTACCTTACTACTGATCATTACAGTAGTTAGATTTGTAAAATATAATTCTTGCCTTTTTGAATTGAACCCTTGTTTTTATATTATGAAGGATATTTAAACCAAGACACCACTACTCACAATTTTGATCTACAATAATCTCTATTCTTTAAAGATTCCTTTAAACTTTAAAATCTTATTGCTTTCACTATCACTCTTACTTCGTGCAGTCTTTTGTATCAATGTTTTGGTCATCCTTGTTCAGATAATATTTCTAGGTTGTCTCATATTTTTTCTAAAAAATAAATATAAAAAAGATTGCATATCATGTCTTAAAAGGAAAAGTACTAGAATTTCATTTTGTTTATCTTCTTATGTCTCTACTAGTCCCCTACAAATTATTCACGGTGACATTTAAGACCTTTCTCCTCTCTTTCTCTTTCTAGTTTTTGATATTTTATTATTTTCATTGATGATTTCGATTGTTATACCTAAATATAACAATAACAATACCCAGTGAGAGTCCCACAGAAATGTGAGGTTTAAAGAGGTCTAGTAGCATACAGTCTTACCCTTACCAAGTTAACAAGATGTTTTCGAACCGTTGTACCTATATATTTCCCTTAACTCATAAATCTCAGGCTCTTTCTCACTTCCAAACTTTCATGACAATAGTTGAAAACTGTTGAACCAAGGGAATTTCAATGAAGGATTTGATGATAACTAAACATAATCACTACTAATAAGTTTAAAATCGTAGATGAGAAGGAATATGAGAGCAAGATATCATTGTATAGAAGGATTATGAAAGAAAAGATGAAGTTCGCAATATTCAATATAAAGATCAAGTCAAGAAGAAGATTAATATATATTGAGGTTATTATATGTATTACTTATTAAAAGCTCATTTGTTTATTGTATGCTCTAAAAGGCTTACAATGCAAAAAATTTTCACTTAAATTTATTAAATGAGTATTTTCATTCACTAAAGGCATTGAATTTTTTTGTTTTTAATATAAAAGCCTTTTGTTCTTTCAAATAAAGTTTTGGGGAACATTTAGGGATGTTTAATTCATAATTTGCATTAATCAAATTGAGTTTGGGCATTTGAACGTGTTAAAATAATATTTTAGGGTGATTAGTTGACCTATATTTGTTAGTGATCAACCAATACAGGTTAAAGTTGTTCAAGATGTACCATGAGTTTGTTGTAACATTAGTTGATGTACTAGTTAACCAATGTATCATACTAGCTGACCGATATGCCTACTAGTTAGTCATTGTCCCAATATCTAATGAATCTAATGGTTGACCAGTATGTTATATTAGTCGACTAGTACATCAAATATAGTCATTGTAATGGCTAGTTCTTATCTCCGATGAATATATTTGGGGTGCCAAAACATTATAAATAGGTGTTTTCTCATTGTTTTTAGCATCAAGAAGCATTTGAGTGTCTTTTATGCACATTTCAAAGTATTTTTAACCATTAGAGCGTTCATTGTCTCTTTTTAAGTGTGTGAGCCTTTTGTGATTATCAAAGTACCTAAGTAAGCAATTTTGAGTTATAAGCTATTTTTAGGGTTTGTGATCACTGTATTGGGTTTATCTAAAAATGGTTTGGAGTTCCTCTTTACCTTTAAGAAAAATTGAAAAGAACGTTCTTATTTATCAAAATAAAAGATTGTATCAAGATTATTCTTCGCTTTGAAAGAAAAATTATAGTGAATTGGATTTCAACTAGTAAATTGGAATTAATGTTATGGATTGGTAAATTGATTGATTAAATGTACATTTGGACTAGGATAAATGTTAAGTGGTAGGATAAATTGTTACATGAAAATTAGACTTAAATTGAGTGACATTTGGCATAGTTAAATGTGCGACAAATCGACTAGTAATTAAATGACAATTGGACCAATTATTATGTGACATATGGACCAATCTTGGAATGACATGTGGACTGATTTGGTAGGGGACAAATGGAAACCTAATATGTGGACTAGTGGCAGCTAATTAATTAGGCAAATGTATTACTTGCCTTAAGACACATGGTGAGTTTAAAAGTTGACACCTAGCATAATGAAGGAACAAATTCTAGCAGCAACGTTTCTACTTTTTACCTCACCTTTCTTAGCCGAAATTACTCCAAATTTTCTCTATATTTTGTTCTTAAAGCTAGCTAAAGTTCTACATAAAAATCACACCTAAATCCTTCACCAAATTGCCAAGAAAACCAGTTGATTATGATCTTCATATTGCTGTTCAAAAATCACCTTACTTTCACCATAAGTTTGTGTTGATTTTTGACTGCATGGAGACTTGGTTTAATCTAAAATTTTGTGTTGGATTGGAAGCCTAATAGGTAATTAACAATCTAAGTTTTATGACATGTCAAATGATATAAGAATGATGCTTGAGTTGGCATGAAATGCATGTGATATTGGTGAAGATATGTGTTGGAAAATGTTACATGAGCTTGGAAAATTTTCTCTTATATTTTTGGTTTATGAAAACCATGGGATATAGATTGATTTACAGACTAGATTTGAAGTATAATGAAGGTGGATTTATGCTAAAGAAAGATGTTAATTTGATGTTCTTGAATTGGGAAAGAACTAGGACTATATGAATAATAATGTCAAAGTTTCTAG
>JANTPM010000007.1:24808473-24820549 GCA_025434745.1 Erythroxylum divaricatum
GTAACTGCTTCTTGATTCTTGAATCTTGAATCTTTAAAGAAACGGTTAATCAGTTGAGTTCTGTAACTAACTCGACTGACTCTTGCGTCTGTTTCTTTTCTGCGTCTGCGTCTGTTTTTCATTGCGTCTGCGTCTGCGTCTGCGTCTGAGTTTGACTTTAACTGTTTCAACTTCGTCTGTGTTGACTTTAGTTATTTCATCTACGTCTGTCTCTGAATTCGTCTGTGTCTGACTTGAGTTATACAAACTTCGTCTGTGTCTTCGTCTGTGTACGAATTCGTCTGTATGCGTCTGTGTCTGTTTTGTTATTACAACTTCGTCTGTGTCTGACATCAGGTATTGTAACTTCGTCTGTGTCTGACTTGAGTTGTTGTAACTTCGTCTGTGTCTGAGTTCGTCTGTGTCTGTTTTGTTATTCTTGTATATGATCTCTTTTTGTTATACATCAAAACTATTTTTAGGTAAAGTCATTTTGACTTAACAGTTAATGGTAGAGATATACATATAGAAGTTCAAAAAGGGTGATTTTGAATGATGATTGGTCTATGGTAAGATTCCTTAAGAAGTGGACCATTGACTTGAGTCAAATATGTTAAGAAATATTGATTTGTGAATAGTGATTTTGACATGGTATTGGTGGTATTAGATACAAGAGTATTGGTGGTATTAGATACAAGAAGTGAAAAAAATGTGAATAAATTGAGAAATATGTATGATGAGGACTTAGATAAGAAAGTGAGTGACTATGATCTTTTAGAAGAAATTATTTGCGAGAATAAGTTACTTGATGATTACTCATGTACGAATTTCGAGGACGAAATTCTTTTAAGAGGGGGAGAAATATTGGACCCCGAAATTTTCTTGAAAATTTGAAGTATAAATTGACATTAGATGAGCAATTTGTGATGAATTATTCATGTGCAAAGAAAAAGACAATTCAGGAATATGAATTGCTATATGAAATTAAGATAGGTGAATTTAGCAAGTTGATGACGAGAGAGTATAGGTGTGTGTATGCTTTTGTTATTGATGTCTATGATTAATTATAGTCGAACGTCTGGTTTTGAGTTTAAATGAAATTGATGGTGAATACATTGTTTTGAATAGAAGTTAAAAATCAAGAAATAAAGAGAAAAAAGTGTGAGAATATGAAGAACTGAGAAATTTTAACTTTTTATAGTAGAGAGTTGACTTTTTGATTTAAGCAGAATTTGAGAAATTGATCTTCATGAAACTTGTAGCTTATGTTGAAAGCTTTCAGTCGCCCTGATATTTTTCGATATCGGGAGTGAAAGTTATGACCAGTCAAAGTTAATGTTATTTGACTTTGCTTTTGTAAATGTTCTTAAGTGTAGGATTTTTTTTGTATGCAGTGTTTTGAGGAAAAATTATAGACTGATATGTTTTGAATAGAGTTTAGTGATCTACATGAAAGCCATAGGAGATTATCCTAGCTTTTCAATGATGTATAATATGT
Source organism: Erythroxylum divaricatum (assembly GCA_025434745.1). Taxonomy (NCBI): domain Eukaryota; kingdom Viridiplantae; phylum Streptophyta; class Magnoliopsida; order Malpighiales; family Erythroxylaceae; genus Erythroxylum; species Erythroxylum divaricatum. The sequence goes on from JANTPM010000007.1 coordinate 24,809,951, forward strand.
TATTTCTGGTCGTGGAATTTGGAAGATATGAAATTTGGAAGTTTGGATGTTGTTTTAGGATGACTAATTCTGGAAAAAACTTTGAATGAGAAATTGACCTAGTTAGAGGTTGCAATTGCCTTTAAGTGCTTCATGAAAGTTTTAGATTATGTTTTGATCTTTCCATTAATGTAAAGTATGGAATTTTTGGTCCATGGAATAGGAAGTTATGATTTTTTTACAAGTTACTGTTACTGTTTAGAGTGATCCGACCCTTGTCCGTTCTTTTGTTTCTAACTTTTCCGTCTGACATCCGATTAATCTAATTTTTTTGAAGCATTGGATTCCTAAGACATCCCTTATCTCTCCATGACAATTTGTGATTTTTTTGAGATTAATCTGGAAAAGATTGATTGAATCAAAGTGAAAGGATTGATTACAGAATTTGAGTTGGACTTTTTTTGAACATGTTTAGGTATTTTGATGATATCTTGATCTGTAGATATCCAACTAAGTTGATTCTTGTTTCTAAATAAATTAGACACATGGGATACAAGTTATCTGAAGGAATCAAATTTCAATTCAGTCCCTAAGATTTTCAATTTCTGAATTGAGGTATTAAAGTAATAAGAATATACAAGAGCAATTTGGGCATGACACTTAAGTCTAAGAGTTACAAGGCTTATATGGGAGGGAAAAATGGACATTACCCACCCATTAAGAATATGAATTAGAAGAAGAAATTTGGGAATGAGAAGAAAACGAAGAAGGAGTCGTGGGAGAAGAAGAGAAGAGGAGGAAGCTAGGGTTTGAGGATTTTTGAAGAAATTGAAGCCAAATCAAGTACGTATAAGCATCTTTCCCCTTGATTAGATGAATGAAACATGTTTTGATGTTAGTTAAGAGAGGATCATGTGTTAGAAGTTGTCGAATGAGTTAAAGAATATGTGTGGTTTTAGGGTTAAGGATTATATTGTGTTTGTGGATGATTTTGGGTTGGAATGGGTTTAGAAATGAAGTATAAGAGATGATTTAGGGTTTAGATGTGTTAATTTGGAAGGATGGGAGGATTATGGTTGAAGAATGTCGAAAAATCAGGTTTCGGGAGGTTTTTGGGCTCGTACATCGCGACGTTCTCATGCGCACGTCGAGGCGCACACATTTGTGCACGCTGCGGCCCGTACAAGTGTGTACATCACGACGCATGCAAGCGTGCACGCTGTGGCACGCACAAGCTAGCGCCTTCGCCGCGACTAGAGGTCATTTTCCTGCACAGATATGTTTTGATATTTTGGGCATAACTTTTGATGTAGAGGTCCAAATGAAGTGATTTTTAATTCATTGTGAACTAGAGACATAGGTCTACAAGTTTTATGAAGAAAGGAAGTTTTGAATTTTTAAAGATCTCAAAGTTTAGATGGAAGTTTAGTATAGATTCTTGTTTCAACATAAGGATAGTCCTAATATGTTTGGAGTTTAACTTTAGGATTTCTGAAACAAATTGAATGATTTTGGAGTCATTAGAAACTTAAGACAATGGGGAACATTTTCTAGAAGATAATATTATCTGATTTTGTCATTTACTTGATCATAGTGATCATGAAAAATTGACCCGAATGTTTGGACTTTTGGAAGAGTTTGAGGTTCTAGAATTTATGGGTCCTCAAATATTGTACTCCTATTGAATGGGATTTTTACATTTTGATAAATGGAATCAAAGAAAGCAAGAGGATCAAGAGGTGATGCATCTTTTAAGCATGTGTTCAAGCAAGGAATTCAAGTGGGTACATGTTTATAATTTAAAATAAGGTACTGCTGTTTTCTTTAAATCAAAGAAGTTTTTTAATTTCAATTTGCATCATAAGTGCTGCATTATTGTTTATGAATGACTTGTGAAATATGCTATATTTTTGTTACATGATTTGAGAGATATTTTGAAAAAGATGCATGTTTATGAAATTATGTTTTCAAGAATTGTTTCCAAGATATACATCAAGTATATGATAAGCAAGTTTTCAAGAAAAGTGCCATATTGGGCAACAAGTTACAAGACTTTGAAACCTATGTGTTATGTGGGTTTGTGGTAGTCCCTCAAAAATCGTCACGTGAACGCTGACCCAAGTTAAAGGCTTCTCTCGCCTGCCCGCTAGTGGCACGGAGCTCCTTCAAGGACTCCGTCAAGAAACTACGACTACACAGGACCATTTCGATGGAATTGTGTAGTGCGTCATGAATTTGGACTTACCCAAACCATTCTGATGTGTTTATGTGCTCATGTTATGTTTGATCAAGTTTGATGCATTCATGATTCGCAACTTATGAATTTTGGCTGAAAGCCTAGAAAACATGCGTTTTATAAACTCAATGAAAGTTTTCTAAGACAAGTGAACTGTTTCTAAGGTTTTTTCTTATCTTTTATTATAAACGTGTTATCCACGAGCAGTAAAGCTCACCCCCCTTCATCCCCATCTCCAAGTATCAAGATGGAGATCGGATGAAAGAAAGTTTAGACGTCTGTTCGTTATGTATATGATTGGCTTTTAAGTTAATTTGTTGTAAGATTCAGATCTCAGACATGTTGAAAATTTTGGGATTTTTGTATCTTGTGCATTTTGGATTTTCATATTGATGTTATAACATGGCTTGGAATGCCATTAAGATTTTGTAAGCATGTATATCTTTGATGTAAATGAATTATGGAATTGTGTATAGAATTGAATTGTGAATGTGCCTTGGATATTGAAGTACTATATATGTATATGAATGTGATTAATTACGTTTGGGTTCCGGACAGGAGGTCTTGAAGTGCTTATGTGTGTATGATTTGTGGGTATATTGACATGTGTGAGGTTTTATCGCAAATGAAAAATCAGAGTTTAAAACGATGGGACATGATTGTATAAGAAAAATTCTGCCGGTTTTAGATTGGTTTAGACCGGTTGTCTTATGATTTCCAACGTGATGTTTCCAAAATATTTGTTTTCAGATGTCAGAGTTAAGGTTTTGTCCATCAGCGATATGTTTGCTTTGATTCAGAGCCAATTCGTTTCGCTTTCGATTTCTTTCGCTTTCGTCAATTATAAGTTTGCTACGTTTTGTACACGTGTTCGATTTATGATTCCGAGGTTGGATTTTTGTTTCTTTGTTTCTGAAATTTTGTAAATCCGAGCCTTTCGATTTTTCTATGGCTCATGAAGAATTCGATTCATTTTCGATATGTGATTTCGTTTTTTCGGTTGGGGTCCGGTTTCAAAATCGAGTCCCAACAATACTACATACATCTTACATATTTTTATCAAAATGTACAATACATTAGTCAACTCAAAAACCTTAACACCAAATTCCTAATACGGATTATAGGAAAATTGCATAATGGACATACAACTTTCTATTTACCTTTGAGAACTCATCCTAAACATAACATTTCTCCAAGAAAGTTGGTTTATTAACTTAGTATCAACTACACTAAACAAGGTAAATTCAACTTAGAACAGAATATAAATGTAAGGAAAGAAAGTATTGGTTATATGTTATGACTACCAAATAAGATCAAACATTTAATTTTTTAAAAAAAAAAGATAAAACCTTTAATCGATTTTGTTACTCCCACTCTTTTATTCAAAACAATAACCCTCAATGCTTACCGAAAACATTACTCTAATCCTCCTTGTGGGTTGCTATCCCATTCAAATTTAGTTAATCTTCAATTTGCTCAACAAATCAATTAAACATAAATTAGGTAGATAAAAATTTTATTACTCACATCTCAATTTGCTAAGTGAAAACACTTGTCAAAACATATCTTTTATATTATTCCTAACCCTACCTCTAAATTCATGTGATCATGAGTTTTCTCATCTATATTAAACAAATTTAGTTAAGTAGGACCTACTATTATAGGACTAAACATATTTAAGTTAAAGTAGCCTTGACTTTACTCAACAAACCTAACAATAAACAAAAATCTAGTTTATTCGTACAACTATGGAAGACAATAATTATGTTCTCAATGAGTACTTGATATTTTAACAAGGTATTTAATTTTGTTTGTCTCATCAAACAAAAAGTTGCATATAAAATATCAAACATATAAAACTTACAATTCAATATATACATATCAAACATATAAATAACGTAGGTAACTTGTGCAATCAAATTATATGCATAAGATATAATGCTTCGTTTGATTATAATTATTGATCTTCATAATCTAAGATAATATTCTCAACTCTTTGGAAAATTTAAATTAGATCAAATTCATTGATTCATCAATAAATTAAATTTTATTCCAAATAAAAACTTAATTTGATTTAAAAACAATTTTCAAATCTAAATGGAAACTATTTTTAATTATCTTGTCTTTTAATTGAAAATAATTTTCAATAAATTACTCTTCTTACATATTATAATTTAGAAAAACTTATTTTCAAAATTCAACAGTAAGAAATTATACTCTAATTATAATTTTTTAGTTAACTAAAAAGCCATTTTTTAATATTAAAAATAAACTACTTTCAAAATTAAATAACATCTTTTATTTAATTAAGAAAGTAATTTTTGTTATTTATTTATAGATTGTTTTCTTAGTTTATTAATTTTTTTAATAAATTAGAAAATTATTTTTCAAATTTATTAAAAAGCTAAATTTTCTCAATTAATAAATGAAATCATTTCTCAAAATTTAATCAAGAAAATATTTTTTCTAATAAATCAAGAAACTTATTATACATAAATAAAGAAACGTAGAATAATAATTCTCTAAAAAAATAAAGTTATTTTATCTCAATCAAATTGAAATAAATAAATTTAATTAAAAGCACCTTTTTTAATTACTTGAAAAATATTTTTTCATTAAAATTTTTTAATTAATAAATTTCAAAAAAATTGAAATAAATAATTTTATTTTATAAACAACATTTCCAAAATTTAATGAGGAACTAATATAATTATTAATCATAATCAAATTAAAAATAATTACTTTAAGATCTCATCTTAAGTAATATAATCTCATTATATTAAATTGCTAAACACAATCTAAAAAAGATGACCCTTTTAAACCTTTACTTCATTCTAGTTATTAATTAGATAACTAATTTAATTTAATAATTCAACTCCTTTAAAAATCAAACTAAATTTCAATATAATAAAATAACACTTTGAAAATAATTTTTGAAAAATTAGAAAACACTTTTTGAAACTTAGTAGATATTTAAACTAATTTAATCTAAATTAAAATAATTTTAATTAAAATTAAGGTTTAAAACACAAAACTAAAAGAAAAAAAGTTTGGACTGTTTGGCACGAATTTTTCAATTAGTCGATCAACTATAAATGTTGATTGGCACGTGTTACACACGCACCATAGTGTCTCCCAATAGTCATTTGTCCCGTTTGTGGGGCGCATGTGCCAGAAACCCTATTATTTGGATTGCTCTATTCTTCTGCACCGCCAGCTTCTTCTAAGTTGCTTCCGCCTCCTAACCTTTGGGCAAGTTTTGCCAATGTGATATGGGCAACTGTCCCCTTAGCTAGTGACGATTATTGCCACTGGCCAGCTCCTTCACCCGCAGCTATATATTCAGGACCAGTGATGGATCATTTATTTGAACAAACAAACTAACCAGAACCAATGCACCCATTCAAACTAGTCCAAGTTTTAGACAAACAAACCAATGCAAATCCAAAAGATCAAACCAATCCAATTTTTAGATCATGCATAGCTAGCAATTTTTTTTCCAGAAACCATAGTAAAGAGGAAGCATGCAGTAAGGCATTTAAGAAGCAAAATATAAAGAAAAGCAGCTAACGTTTTTCTGATTCAATTAAAAAATTTTCACAAGCAGGGAACACAAATGGGAGTCCTGAATATTTATTGTTTTAGAAAAGAGGCATACGAGATTTATCAATTAATTTCCAGAAGATTTAAACTAATTGATAGTTTTAAACCTTAATTTGATCAAACCAGTAACAATCAAACACTACAAGAAAATAACAATTTTACAACGGAAAAACAATGACGGTAAACAAACCATCGTTGTTTACCGATGGAATATATAAAGCTGTCGGTAAATGTGTCGTGAAAAGTTAAATTTAGCGACGGAATAATATCGTCAACAAGTAAGGCGGGAATTGGTGGAGGGAAATGACTTGTTGACATTACCGATGGAATATTAGGGACAGAATAGTTTGCCGGTAAAATATAAACTAGTACATCACCATGACCTTGCGTTTGAATGTTATTAACTTAAATAAAACGTACGTTGTTTTGCTTAAAACAAAATGACGCCGTTTTGTTTAGCTTAAAACACTCCCATGCAGAACCCTTCTCTCCCATCTCCGTTACTACTTTTTTCTTCTCTTCCCTTCTTTCTTCTCTCTTTCTCCTTGATTGCTGCGTTTGCTCCTTTGGTGCGAAGTCATCTCCCGTTCGTGCTACGTTTGGTGACATCGTACTACTTCCTGTCCTCTTCTCCGAGCCAGTGACCATTTTCATTGAGGTATACATGTTGATCGTGGGTGTTATAGTTTAATTAATTAGTTTGTGTCTTTAATTTTTTTCTATGTTTTGGTATTTTGTGAATGGATAACAACATTATATGTCGAAAAGTATATGATAGAAGGGGAAAAATGTGAATTTGGTTAGTACAACAGGATGATTATTTTATGAACATAAGTGTTTGATAAAATGCCCATATGTCCCTGGACACATGTTGAGGCATTTTAATTTATTTTATCACAATTAATTTTTATAACTGTAACTAAGTCCTATATGGAAAGTTTTTTTATATAAAATATAAAACAAAAGATAGTGATAACATGGTCCAACTTTGTTGGTAATTGTTTAGAAAAGAAATTGACATAGTGGAAAGAGAAGTGTTTGAAAAGAAGAAATAGGATGAACATCGTCCACGTTTGAGTGCTCAAACATTATTGGCAATATGTCCGTTTGTTATGAACTATATATTGATATATCTTATAAGAAATTAGCATAAGTAGTACCATGCCTCTTTATATTCCAGCCATGCCTCTTTATATTCCAAACCACACTCTTTCTTTAGAACATTAAGATAGATAATAGATGTAAAAACTCTTGATTATGATGCAAAAAGCTTCACTCCTCTCTATGCTTCTTATGGAGTGACATATATCAAGCACTTTTTAGGACTAAAATTTAAAAGATAAACCACCCATACAACTGCTTCCACCTAAAACTCCTTAGGCATCATTTTGGTTTTCAACCTATTTCTCGCTATATTTAGGATTGTTTGATTCTTTCTTTTAGTTATTATATTTTATTATGGAGATCATAGGATTATAAGAGGGTGATACATTTTTTGCAGTTTAGAAAAGCTCTTAAATTTATATTCTCCACCTATATCAATTCTTAAAGTTTTAATCTGAAAACCACTTTCTTTTTTAACCAAATCTTTAAACTTTTTAATCATATCAAAAGATTCATACTCATCCTTTAAAATTTTTCCCTTTTATTTTTACCTTAAACATTTGTATTGATGACTTAGGTTGGCTTAATAGATATTGAAATCAACTAGTTTAGAAAGCTTGAATTTTAAACATTTTAAATTTTGGTATCTCATCTTGGTCATGTTTGTTTTAAGCATTTGAATCACTTATGGTGATCTAGCTTATGTTCGTTATTAGGCTAGCATATCTTCATATAAAATGCTTCTAAATTGTGAACAATTTTCTTATTCGTTGTAGGAACTCATTTGTTGGCAATATGTCTATTTCGAAGGAGATTGAAGAGAAGCTTTAGCAGGTATTCAAATGACTTTCATTTTCTTATATTTTTTAACTCATGTCAACAATGATTTTCCACACATTTTAATCGAATTTGTATCAGTTTCTATATTTTTCATTCTAGGTTCATTATCATCTTCCTTCACGTACTTCAGAAAGATTGTTCTACGTGTCGATTAAGGTTAGTGATTTTATTTTTTACTACATTTTTTTGAACTTGGTATAATATGGGTATTTGTTTGCGGTTTGAACTGGGAATTTGAACGTATTACATGACTGATTTAATTTGGCTTGCATGAACTGAAACTTGTTTGTAGTATGAACTTTGGTTATGTATGAATTTATATAGGACAAGTTTGACTTATATTAATGTTCCAATATCCTTAATTATGTGAATCGGTTATTTCATTTATGCTCTCTTAAATGATGAGGTTCTGTTTACTTTTTATGTGTGCATTTTTACATGGTTGTTTTTTAATTAAATTGTATATGTTAAACTAATTTATTAAAATAAGTATTCATATTTTTATGAATACTTATTTGATTACGCACTAGTACATATTTAATATCTATTCAATATCAAACTTTTAACAATAATTGTCTTCTAACATATATGATTACAAACATATATGTTGGATATTCAGTTTAAATATATTTTAGATGTGAACCCATAAACCTTAACCTATAACCCATTATGGAGCTCTCGTAAGGCTTATCAATGAAAAATTCCAGGAGCGTAGAAGTTAGAACAAGAACTTCTTATGTTGAATTATAAGTCTTATCTTATTTTGTTATCTTTGGCGAACATGAAGGATACTAACTATGAATTCACTGTTTTAAATTAACAATTTTTGAGAAATGAATTTCTGGGATAGATCTTGGATTTAGAGATGATTAACCCCTGATGGTTTTATTAATCTTGAATTTGTTGAGAGAGTTGAAGCTTTTATTCATTATGCATGTTCTCAACCTACATATATAGATGGGACAAAGATCAGGAGTCCATGTAAAAAGTGAAAAAACAAATATTTCCTTACTATTGATGAAGTTAATGTGCATTTGCTGAAGAAAGGGTTTGTCCCCAATTATTTTGAGTGGACACAACATAGGGAATCATTGATTTCTAGCACCTCAAGGAGTAATGAAGCACAATCGTCTGCCAACTTAAATGAGTATGAAGGGAAAATTGGATTTAGAAGAAATTATGTGGATGGAATTGAAAATCGGTACATGCAAATAGTTTATGATGGGGCCGGTTATACCTTTGAGGCAAATAGGAAAAATGTTGAAGAAGAACCTAACCTACAAGTAAAACAGTTTTTTGACTTACTACAGTCAGCTGACCGATAATTGTGACCAAATTGTGAGACAATGACCCAATTGTCTTCAATTGCTCGAATATTGAACATAAAGTCTGAAAGTCATATTTGGGACCGTAGTTTTGATAAAATTATGAAATGATATATTGAATCATTGCCTCTTGATCATACAATGGTTGATAGTTTTTATAACATGAAGAAACTTATATGAGGTCTTGGTTTGTTCGTTGAAAAGATTGATTGTTGCAAATTGGGATGTATGTTGTATTGGGGACATGATGTGGAATTACAAGAGTGCAAATTTTGTGGTCAATCTAGGTTTAAGCCTAGAAAGCATTCAATGAAATAGAAATTAGTACCATGGAAGTGGATGTATTATTTCCCGCTAACTCCGAGACTTCAACGACTTTATGTTTCTAAGGTTACTGCATCTCACATGAGATGACATGCTAAACACGAACTGGAAGATGGAGTAATGAGTCATCCATCAGATGCACTAGCATGGAAACATTTCAATGACACCCATCTTGAGATTGTAGTTGAATGTCAAAATGTTAGTCCAGGATTGTAGATTGATGGATTCTAACCTTTTGGTCAATCCAGCTAGCAATATTCTTAATGGCCAGTCGTAATTACTCCTTATAATTTGACTCTAAGTGTATGAAAGAGGCATATATGTTCTTGATAATGATTATGCCAGGGCTAACAAATCTGAAGCAAAAAATTGATATTTTCTTACAACCATTGATATCTGAATTACATCATCTTTGGGAATATGGTGTTCAAACCTATGATGTCTCTCTGAAACAGAATTTTGTGTTGAGAGTGGCTTTGATATGGACCATTAGTGATTTTCTGACATTTTCCATGTTATTTGGATGGAACACAACTAGAAAATTGGCTTTTCCTTATTGTGGCAATGATTTTGATGCATTTTATCTTTCAAACGGGGGTAAAATATGTTAGTTTGACAATGACAAAAAAATTTGTTCCTCCAGATCATCCATTTAGACGCAATAAACATAAGTTCATTAAAAATAGGATGGTAAAAAACACCTCCTCCTTCTCTCAAAGCTAGTGAAGAGATTTTGCAAGAGATTGAGGAATTAGGCTTGCTAAAAGTAACATAATTGAAGCTGATGAAGTAAATAGAAGCATTAGTCAAAACTTTGGTTGGAGAAAACGAAACATCTTTTGGGATTTGACATATTGGAAAACTAATATAATACATCATAATCTAGATGTGATGCATATTGAGAAGAATATTTTTAACAATTTGTTCAATACTATTATGAACATTGAAGGGAGGACAAAAGACAATGCAAAATCTAGAGCTGATTTACAACTTTTTTGTACATGAAATGAGTTACATAAATATCTTCCCGACAATAAATATCCGAAAGCCTGTTACACTTTGGACAAGAAACAAGAGGAGCTTTTATGTAAATGGTTGAAAAGTTTAAAGTTTCCTGATGGTTTTGTTTCAAACTTGGCTAGGTGTGTGGATCTTAGGAAATACAAATTATTTGGGATGAAAAGTCAT
>JANTPM010000007.1:24844274-24857317 GCA_025434745.1 Erythroxylum divaricatum
CAAAACAATCCATTCCTTAAGTTTCAACATCAATTAACAACCTAAACTTATCAAACCCTTAACCACTTAATCCAACACTAAACTAGGTTCATTTTCAAGCCTCATTCAAGATCAAATAAACCAATGTAAAGTGTCTTGTCCTCATGTGGTTCAATAATTGCACAAAAAAAATTTACCATGTCAAAACCTTGCCCACGATCGTGACAGAAGCTAATGCATTTGCCTACGATCGTAGGATGAGTGCCATGATCATGGACTACCCATTTTCTTGTGATTTTCCATATTCAAACACCTTCATCCTAATTTCAAAACACCTTCAAAATAGTTCCTAAATTATGCCTCAAGTATACCTTAATTATTTGTCAATTCCTCACCAATCTCATCTCCAATTCTAACTCAAAATCATCCATTTGGCAGCTCATAACTATTGTCTTTCATGCATCAAAACAAAACAGAAACTATCTAATTCACTGTCACATTCCAGCACAATCTCATCATCAACATAATATACAATTCATCCCAATTTCATCATCACAAACTTTTTATTATAACATGTCATAAAGAAAAATCTTTTACTTACTTGTTTAGCTTAAATTTCAACTCAAAGATCAAGCTAATCTAGTCTCCATGCATGCAAAAATCATCACGAATTACAGGTGGGAATTGAATGGAATTCGGTTTGGATCAAAGGCTATAATAAGAACAACTATGTTCTGATTCTTTACCTAACTTTGTGAGGGTGAAAGTGTGGATTATTGGTGTAGCAATTGGACACAAACATAGGCAAGATACGTGGATGTCAGGTGAGAGTGTTTCGGTGATGTGAGAAGAAGAAATGAACAAAACTAATTTTACTCCTGTAGAAACTTAACCCCTTAGATGCTAGGTGTCTCCAAATTACCATGGCATATGTCCCTAAACATGTTCTCCATTTGTACTGCATATTTGTTGCCAAATGTCAAGTAGTTATTAGTCGATTTTTCAATCCATGATCAAGCCATTTGTCAATTAATTAACTATGCCAAATGTTACTCAATTATAGATTTAGTTATCCTAATTTTTTATATGTCAATTTGTCTTACCACTTAACATTTTTCCAGACCAAATGTACATTTTAATTCATCAATTTTTCAATTGTACCAATTAATTCCAAATTTACTACTTATAATCAATCAAACCAAAATGTAAGGCATAAATAATACATAATTCACATCGTGATCATTTGAAACCTTTCATACCCCGGAATAAATCAATTAAGTGTATATACATTCTTTGCAATGTGTACTAAATTATAATTCATGTGTGTATGTTATCATTATGTATATGAATGAAATGCAATACATGAATTTTCAATGATATAGCTTCTATGCAATAGTCTAGGGTTCTAATCCCTCAATTTGAAAAACCAGCTATTACATTATTAATGTCCAGTTTCAATAAAATAATGACTAGAAATAATTTAGAGATAATACATGAATGCAATTTAAATCTCATAATTATAATCTCATCATATTTCATTTGCAATGCATATATATTTCATAGACTTTTTTCATACACATTTTTATATGTATAAGATGAAGAATGATTTAAATTATTTTGTCATTAAACTACAATCAACTGATTTGTTGTAGGTTATAAACCAACAATTGGGGATTGACAACAAGACAACTCTAGATCTATATACACTAATGCTAATTTGGGTGCCACTAATTCAATAACGTGCAAAACTTAGTCTCAACTATCTAATTAAGTTATTACAATAAATAGATTTGTTGTTTGCTAGTCTAGTCATTAGATAAAACCAAGTCAATGCACACATATAACTAATAATATGAATTATATTAGTAACTACTATGCAGAGGCTTCTTCTAGTGTGTTTGTAAAAAACATAAGATGAGATGTACCTGAGAGCCAATATCTAGATGGTCCTTGTCATGAATGCATTAGATAGAGAAAACAAAGAGCTGAAAATTGATCAAAATCGATCCATATCCCAAGGAGATAAACAAATAACGCTAAATAATTAATGGGTTAACTGTCATATTCAAAAGGGTGCAGAAGTAGCCAAGAACATGTGGTCTCAAACAAAAGGGGCAGCACTTGGCAAGTATCTCATCCACATTTCATTGCCAATCCCAGGTCCACTATGCAGTCATGCAAGGACAATGCCAACAAAAACTATATATGAACATTATAGGCTTGCCCCTATTCACCTATTGATTTTGGTAGGGAAGAAGACGATAATAAGGTTTCATGACAAGAGGCAGCGCCATATGCACGTGATATCTGGTTGTCAAGAGCTTCTTAGTCCGTAGGAAATGGTCCTACATTTGGAAAAATATATTTATTTATAGTATTTGTTTATATTAATTTCTTATCTTTCTAGGACTGATGAGGGCCAGAGAACATCTTGTTGAAGGCTCTTGATTTATATGTGTTGCTAGATTCTATGGCCAATATGCATGCTTTAGGATTTTATTTAAACACACGTGCAATTCAAAAGGCTTCTCCCAATATATGATATATACAGTACAACAAATATGTTCACTACAAAAAAATAACACAATCCGCGACGTTTTATTAATAAAACGTCATGGATTGTGAAGACTTTTTGCGACGTTTAAAAAACGTCACAAAAAGTTCAAACTTTTCACGACGTTTTATAAAACACAATGATGAATAGTACTACTTAAGAATAGTACTACTTAAGAAAACACAATGATGAATGATATGTTTCGGACTCTTGTGCTACGCCACTAAGCCTTCGGGTAGTCTGTATAAATTATTGACTTTCGAAAGCTAAATTCAATCATTTTTTTTTTAAGTTTTAAAAATGTACAATGAAGAATTATAGTTAATGAAAAGTTGTTCAAGAGAATGAAACCTGTGATCCCAATTGGGATTTTTTTAAAAAAAAAAAACCTGGGCATAACCAAAACGCCCAGGGGCAAAAACAAAATTCAAGTTTTAGAATCATGTCGCTTAATTTTGTAGATGTAATCACCGGACAAAATTTGGAAGTCCTATTCCTAAGGCTAGGCTAACTATGCATATTGATGTTAATAATAATACCTGAGGCTGAGGAATCCGAGTCAGAACTTCTGTTTAATATTATAATATTTTATTATATCTAATAAATTTCAACTATTTATTTATGTGAATTTTGTGTAAGTCTCGTGTAAATCTTGTATGAATCTCATAAAATAAATAATTAAAATTTTATAAGACAGAATAATATTAGACTGAAGTTCTAATTTTAGTTTGAGAATCTCATCCTAACAAATACAAAGGCAAAATGAAATGATGAGTTGAATGAGATGGGACCCGCCCTCATAACCTTTCCTTTCCTTTCTAAGTCTCAAATTTTTGACTTGAGATTGGGTCCCACCTCGGCCACCATCGTCTTTACGGATTGAATGATAAAAAACAGCACCTCACGTGGAGTCTGAACCAAGGGGCTTGTCCATCTCCAGCCACAATTAAAAGCAAGGACCTAGCTCCAGATTCACAAAATTTTCCAAAAATCTAGGGATATATTATATTCTCTTGCTTTTCACAAAAAGAAAATTCAACTTATTAACTGTTTTCGAAATAATTAAGTTCAAAATATCAAAACAATTTCTTATGTTAAAATTCAAAAATAAAAGATAATGCTTTAATCTGTCATAATTATCTTTTGTGGCTTTAAGCTTGGCCTTACCCTCCTACCTCTCGATCATAACATCAATTCTGATTTCTGAATGAGAATTCCAGGGCACAACCCAAAAGAGGAAAACAAAAGAAGGAAAAAAGGTGTCTCTGCCTACCCAAAAGGAGACCCACAAAAAGAGATTAAACTAAAGCCTTCTCCTTTGCTCACTGAAGAAAAACAAAAACAGTCAATAGAGAAAACCACTTATTTCCATGCTATCATGGAAGGAAGTGAGGATCACCAGCTCCACCACCACCACAACCACAACCACCGCCGCCCAAACTTCCCATTTCAATTGCTTGAAAAGAAAGAAGATGACCCTTGCTCTTCTTCCTCTCCTTACCCTTCTCTCCCTATCCAACCTAATACCAACAACGACGACAGTAACAACACTAACATCACCAGCCGCTCCACTTCTGGTCTCCAAATTGCAGCACCAGAACCATCCAAGAAACCTCCGCCTAAACGAACATCAACTAAAGACCGACACACCAAAGTCGAAGGACGTGGTCGCAGAATTCGTATGCCAGCTCTCTGCGCTGCTAGGGTTTTTCAGCTTACACGAGAACTTGGCCACAAATCCGATGGCGAAACCATCGAGTGGCTGCTTCAGCAAGCAGAACCAGCAGTGATCGCAGCCACTGGCACGGGTACAATCCCAGCAAATTTTACTTCTCTCAACATTTCTCTTCGCAGTTCAGGCTCAAGCATGTCGGTCCCTTCCCAGCTAAGATCGGCTGCCTTTAATCCACACTTTTCGATGCAGCAACGTAGGACTTTGTTCCCTGGTCTAGACACAACACCCCCACCAACATTCCTAAATTTTGGAACTAATAATCTGAATGCAGTCCTCCAAGCTAAGCAAGAACTGCGAGACAGCTCTACACTGGAGTTGTCAACAGAAACAGAAGAAAGCTTGAGCAGGAAGAGAAGGCCAGAACAGGATTTATCATCGCAACAACATCAGATGGGGAGTTGCTTGCTACAGTCGAGCACTGGGGCGATTCCAGCTAGTCACAGTCAAATTCCGGCAAATTTTTGGATGGTCGCTAACTCAAATAATCAAGTAATGAGCGGAGACTCAGTGTGGACATTTCCGTCAGTTAATACAAATAACGCTGGTTTGTACAGGGGCTCCATGTCTAGCGGACTACATTTCATGAATTTTCCTGCTCCTGTTGCTTTATTTCCAAGCCAACAACAACTGGGGTCTAATAGTGTCAGTAGTGGTGGTGGTAACAGTGGAATGAGCGAAGGGCATTTTAACATACTCGCTGGACTTAACCCTTATCGACCTTCCGGTGTATCGGAGTCCCAGGCAAGTGGGTCCCATTCACATCACGGTTGTGGCGGTGATGATCGACATGATGCGGCAAGTCATCACTCATAGAGCAGCAGCATCATCATGGGGTTTTCTCCAACAGTGTAGTTTGATTACTTGATGCATGTGTAACACACGTGAGGTTTGATTGTTCTTGATGAACTGGGGTTTTGTTTTCTTTTTTTCTCTGATATTTTTTCCCAAATTTTTGTGTGTGATAAATTATAAGGTTTTGAGGGAGGGAAGAACAACAAAAAAAGAGTGTATTTATTTTTAACACTAGGGAATTGGCTGGTTCCGATCATGAAATTGCCTTATCTCAACTTGGGGATTCTACTTCTCTCCTTCTAAGCTTTTGATTGCTGGTACACCAATGTCCCATCATCATGGTTTGTGCAATTCTTTTATGGACAAAGCTGATTGCCTGTAATTTTATACCTTTAATCTTGTTGGTGAAAACGACCCTTTCTTATCCTCTTAATTATATATATATATATATATAAGAGATTCCCTCCCTCTTCAGTCTCCATATATATTATTGGTATGGTGACTGGTGGGTATAGCATATGGTAAGTAAGTCGCAATTCCTTTCACTCCTTTACCTTTTTTATTGGGCACAACCCAACCGGTAAAAGTTTGCGCAGTGAAAAGGGGAAGAGATAAAACAGTTTTGACTGGATCTGCTTTGTGTTCCGACTTCGGACTTCGGACTTAAACAAGCAAGTGAAGAAAAGCAGCTGCTTGCTTTTTTTAATTTAAGAAAATTTACTCCGTCAATGATTTAAAGAAAAGTTAATAGGACTGTGGGACCCATATCTTATCAGTTCCAGGTGTTGGCTCAGGTGGTGGGACCAAGATGCTGGTCATCGTCCAAACCGATGTACAGTGTCACTGACATACAGGTGGATCATTCCTCTCTCGCTTTTCCTTTTCTTAAATATGTCAATTAGGTTTAGCATAGGACACTTGATTTATATTTTATCTCACACGCTTTTATCCATTTTTAATTTAATATATATAATTTAAATATTATTTAATACTCGCTGGCACCAGGGAAGGGAGATTGGTGGTGGGTGTTAATGAGCCTGCCAAGAGAGATTGGCATTGGCCCCACTGATTCTTATTAGCTTGAGTTTGGACCGTTGCATTTTGAACCATTATTTGATTGGCACATTCAATGATTGGGTCTTAAGAGAGCCCTTGCACGACTCTCTGACACTCCCCTTCCAATCTCAACTATAAATGACACCGCCAGGAAGACTTGGAGAGTTGCATTTAGAGAGTTGCATTATTTAGTTGCAGGACTAGGGATAGTTAAAGTGAGAGCTAGTTGAAGCATCGATTTTGTAGGAAACAATAATGCAACTCTCTAAAATATCAACTAAATATAACCACAAGAAAAAACTCTTCAACTTCCGCCAGCGAAACAATCTAAGAATAAGAAATTTAAAGACGAAACAAAAGCCAATATTTACGTGAAAAACTCTTTAGTGTAGAGAAAAACTATGAGATAAACTAACAAGCAAATCAGGATTTATAAAAAAAGTTGTTCTCTCACTCTCCAACAATAAGTTCTCTCATAATTTTTCATAATTGAAATCAAAGTTGATATCACAATTAACAATCACTTAAACTAATCCCAAAACTAATCAAACAAGGATGAGAATACAATAATATTTTCCCTCTCTCTTTTTTTCCTCAGTTTTCGATGTTATGACATTATTCTCTACAAAAACCTCAGCGTTGCCTCATTCACAATTGTACACGGTTACAAAGAGTTACACCATCTCCAAACATGATCGTGTATCTTCACATAGGCGTCTATATGATTGTGTATGTCTTCGATCTTCACACATTCCTCCATATGTTTATAGAGACTTACATGGTTGATCCACATGATCATATAAGTCAAGACATAAGCATGTTGCACTCTACACGACTGTGTATCCCTCTAAAAAAGATATTTTAATCTTATATTCACTTGTTCATCATTCCCATGAACCATCAACAGTCTATGATCACCGAATATGTCAAAATATGGCTGGACACTTAACAATCTCCCTCTCCAACCCAAATACGAGGGAAATATGTTATTCTCTATCATTTAGTTAAGATACTTCCCAACAAGCTTACTATGAAGCTTATGCTTGTTTTCGAGAACCACTTTAGTCAGTATATTAGCACCATTTAAATCTGTATGAACCTTCTTCAACATTAATTAGTGCTCTTCTATTACGGACCTTAATTAATGATATCTGATATCTATGTGCTTTGTACAAGAATGATATATAGTATTTTGCTTAAGTCAATAGCACTTTGACTATCATAAATACTATATAATCTTCTTGCTTCACATCTAACTCTTGAAGGAACCTTTTCATCCATAGCATCTCCTTAGAAGCTTCCCCTGCAGCTACATATTCTGCTTCATTTATAGATAAAGTCATAAACTTTTGTAGCTTGGATTGCAGTGGGATGGCTCCCTCTGTAACTTAAACAGAAAACCTGAAGTGGTTTTTCTTCCATCAAGATCTCCAACCATATCTGCATCCGTAAACCTTTTAGAGTTGGAACACCATTCCCAAAATACAAACTCCACTTTGATATGCCTCTTAAGCATCTCAGAATCCATTTCACTTTTTTTCTTAATGAACCTTCCCTAGATTTGACAAGAATCTCCAACACATTGAGCAATATCTAGCCTTATGCATACCATTGCATACATCAAAGACTCTATTGTAGATAAGTACAGAATAAACATATACCATATTTCTCCTTTTCTGTTGGGGGATATGCATGCTTACATAGCTTGAAGTGAGAGGCCAGTGGCGTGCTAAATGGCTTGACATGCTTCATATTAAACATTTCTATCACTCGTTCAATATATCTTTTCTTGAGATAACCATAATCACTTATCCTTCTTTTCTTGAGTTATCTCCATGCCTAAAATTTTCTTTGTAGGTCGCAAATCTTTCATGTCTAAAAATTTTGACAATTCCTCTTTTAACTTTTGGATTCTATCAATTTCTTGACCCACAATCAACATATTATCAACATAAAGAAGAATAATGATGAAGTTGTCACCTGAGAACTTCTTGAAATACACGCAAGCATCAATATAAGTTTGCTTGTAACCTTGATTTGTCATAAAGGAATCAAACTTTTGATACCACTTCCTTGGAGCTTGTTTTAAGATATAGACTTTTCTTCAATTTGTAGACTAGATTTTCCTTGACTTTAGTTTTGAAACCTTCTGGCTTCGCCATGTATATCTCCTCTTTTAAATCTCTATGCAATAAGGCTATTTTAACATCTAGCTGTTTGAGTTCAAAATCCAAGCAAGTTGTTAGACCCAAAATTGTTTTGATTAAGGTTGTCCTGATTACTGGTGAAAAGATTTCATCAAATTTTATACCATTCTTTTGACTGAATCCTTTCAGTGCTAGCCTTGCATTATGCTTTATTAACTTGTTACCATCTCTCTTAATCATAAACAACCACTTATTCTTCAATGTCTTTTTTTCCCTTTTGGAAGCTTTATAAGCTTGTATGTATTATTCTTGTTCAAAGAATCCATCTCTTCTTTCATAGCTGCAAACCAAAAAACTTTTTCTTCATAAGATGCAACCTCTTGCATATGCTCTGGCTCCCCCTCGGCCATAAGTAATAGGTATTTAGAACTTGGATGCCTTATGGATGGCCTTTTTCTCCCATTTCAACCTTCAAAGTTTTGTTTCATCAATTGTTGGATTCAATTGCTCCCCCTGCTCATTATCCTTAATGGATTCATTTTCAGTGTTGTTTAGATGTGGTTCATATAACTCATCATTGTCAAATTGTATCTAACCACTACCAATTTGTGTTCTGTCACACATTTCATTTTTTTCACCCGTAGATTGCTCAATAGTCGAAGGAATTGGCGAAGAGCTAACTTTGTTATATGATGAGTTGCAGTGTGATGATTTATCTCTACTTAGAAGATCAACATCGGTCTTGTGCTCCTGGAATACCACATCCCTCTTCTGAATACTTTTTACTTCTCTAGGTCATGCAATTTAAAGCCAAACTGATAACCATCATATCCAAAAAAGATGCAAGGTTTTGACTTTGAGTCAAGCTTCTTTCTTTGATCCTTAGGCATGTGTCTAAATACCTTATGGACAAAAACTCTCAAATGATGATGTGTAGGATCCTTGCTAGTCCACACTCTCTTGAGAATCTCATAATCTAATAGAATTGGGAGAGCTCGATTAATAAAGTAGATCGCAATTCAGACTGCTTCTCCTTAAAATATCTTTGGCAACATAGACATTTTGAGCATGCAACAAACTATCTTCATAAAGGTTCTATTTATCCTATCAGCAACCCATTATATTATGGAGTCGTTAGTTCAATTTTCTCATGTCTAATACAATATGATGTATAGTATTCTTCAAACATCTTGGAAGTATACTCCCCTCCATTATCTATTCACAAGCATTTTAGCTTCATCTTAGTTTCCCTTTCTACCATAACATGAAACTTTTGGAAAGTTTTAAACACTTGACTCTTAGAGTTTAAGAAGCATCATCAATGAATGCAACAAAATATCTATAACCTAGTGACTCCTCCTCAATGAGAACATAAACATTGAATATACTTGTTAAGTTAAGAAGACTTCACTTCTTCTATTAATTTTGATGAAAATCAAATAATAATAATCATATGAGTGTGTGAATTATTTTAATGAGTTTGTTAAGTGCGCAGATAAATGTAAGTAACACAAATTGTCAAATTAAGACGATACTTAAGACTCAAGGTCAACTCAAGATGATACTTAAGTAAAAGCTAAATACAAGTCTTAGATAGATTAGATGAAAAATAACACCAGACGAAGGATAACACCAGATGAAGCATAATACAAGACGATGCAATTGAAAAATGTTCTAGAACGTCAGTCAGTTAGTTAGTTGGAGTTAGTTACAGTAATCAACTAATAACGGTTTTTAGAAGATTCAAGAAGTGGATTTCTCAAAGAAGATAGCTGAAGATTTAGGTTATAAATATTGGTTATAGTCGTAAACCAAAAAATAAAAATTCAAGAGAGAAAATCTAATTGTACTAAACATACTTAGAGAAACTCTGTACTTAAGTGCAAAAGAAAGAGAGCAAATACATCGATAACGTAAAGCTCAAAGAATATCTTTCCAAGCAAAAGAAACGCTAGAGCCTGGAGAGGCTAAGGAAGCAGATAAAGAATACTTTGTGAGAGAGACCTGAAGAGGCTCTGCAAGTGTAGAAATAATACTTATAACATTGAAGAGTATAGTGAAATCTCAGACAAACTCTGAAGACTCGACGTAGCCCAAGGTTAAGGGTGAACCAGTATAAATTGCAGTATCATATTCTCTAACCCTTATCTCTTTAATTTTTTATTGTTAGAAGAATAGATAATAATTTTTCGCTGTTGCATTACTCATCAAATTAAGTGAATTGTTTTGTAATCGTTTGAATTTGTAAAAAAAATCAAGAAGATTCTAAAGATTAATATCTTAGACGATTTAACACAATTCAACCGCCCCTCTTCTGTATTCTACATATTATACGTGATTTCTATATTAACAAGTGATTTACTTTAATTGGTATCAGAGCAAGGTTTTCAAGAAACACTGTTACAAAGTGAGGACAAAGATCTATGGCTGAATCACCTGTTTTTATAGCAGAAGATGCCTTGGTCACAAGACCTCCTGCATTCAATGGTGAAGATTATCATTATTGGAAGGACAAGATGCGGCTCTATATAGAATCCACACATATTGATCTTTGGGATATCATTTAAAATGGTCCGTATACACCAACAAACAACGAAGGGAATAACATTTCTCGTGACAAATGGTCAGCTGATCAGAAAGCGTGCTTTCAGTTAAACTCAAAGGCCAAGTTTTTTTTAAGTTGTGCTCTAAGCAGAAGTAAATATGATAAGGTTCAAGGATGCAAATCTGCAAAGGAAATATGAGATACATTAGCCATTGCACATGAAGGTACAAATTAGGTGAAAGAATCCAAGATTAGTATTCTTGTTCATCAGTATGAGCTGTTCAAGATGAAAGATGATGAGAATATTGATCAATACAAGAGTGAATTGCTTGGTTCACTGAAAATTCATGAAGTAGAGTTTGAAGCAGAAGATAAACCCAGAAGAGATAAATCTATTGCATTAAAGGCTAGTTAGAAGAATAAGAAGATACAGAAAAATAGAAGCACATCTTAAAAAGCATTAAAGATTGAAGAAATCAAGAATGATGATGCTAGTGAAACTGATCAAGATTCAAGTGAAGATGATGATGAACTATCCTTCATTTCAAGAAAGATTAAGAGGATGTGAAAAAAGAAATCAAAGGGAAGTAAAGACTTTTCTATTAAAAAGAATAGCAAAGACGATTCAAAGATTGAGAAAAGTTTTATCGTCTTCTATAAGTGCAATAAACCAAAACATTGCAAGTCTGAATGCTCGTTACTCAAAAGAAAAGTTAAGAAAACAAAAAGAGCATGATGGCAACATAGGAAGCTTTGGATTCATTAGAATCTAAATTCGACTCAGAAATATCAAAACAAGCAAATATATGCTTGGTAGCTGAAAGGGAATGCGATGATGAGATAATTTCTAAATTTGATGATCTTCAGGATGCTTATTTAGAATTGTTAGAAGATTCACATGTTATCTTAAAACAATGTAGGTTATTGAAAAAGAATTTTGTTGGAAATTTGAAGAACGCAAAACTTTTAGAAAAAGAAAACATCTGCCTTAAGAAACAAGTAGATGATATGAAAAAGAAAGTAACTGTAGATAGATATGAGGAAATTAATAAACTAAAACAAAGGATTAATAGTCTTTTAGCAGATTTATCAACATTTACAGAAAGTACAAAAAGGATGGATGACATGATTGGAAGATATAGACATCCAAATGATAATAGCGGTTTAGGTTTTAATAATAGAAATATTATTGATAATAGTAATGTTCTTCATAATAAGAGTTTTGTTCCTAATAGAAAGAAAAATATATTATTCTTATTTTTCGATGAAAAACTGTAAGGCTAACCCCAAAAGACCCAAGAAAATATAGGTACCTAAGAAGGATATAATATATACTGTAGATCTCCTTTTTTGGAAAAAGAACCCATCACTAATGGTACTTGGATAGTGGCTGCTCGTGACATATGACAGGAAGAAGGTCTATATTCCTAGACCTCCAACACATAAGCAAGGAGGATCGGTAACTTTTGGAGACAACCAACAGTGCAAAATAGTTGGAATTGTCAAAATTGGTAAAGATTCTTTTTCGTCTATTGATAATGTTATGCTAGTTGAAGGCTTAAAGCATAATCTAATTTGTTGGACCTTGGATTTTTCTAAATTTCCTATAAATTGCTTAAATGGTTATTTATGTTGTTTGTTGGTTTAATTTTTTTCTATTTTAGAATTGGGCCATTAATTAGAAATTTGAGGGAAGGGTTAGAAATTGAAATTAGAATGAAGGGTTAGGATTAAGTTAGATTAAGTAGTAGTAAGCTTGTTAAATGAAAGAGTAGAGTCATAAAAGACAAAATAAGGGCAATGTTGGGACCCAATCTGGGAACTGGATCCCAACCGAAAAACAGAAACGGATACGACAAACGAGGCGAAGTCGATAAAGACAAACAAAGCAAACGCGGAATTAAATCGAATGGAAATCGAATACAGATTGCAAGCAAAGCAAACAAGCGGATCAACTTGAACTGAAGAAAATTCTGACATCCGTAACAAGTATGATAGACAACTTATTGTGTTGGAAACACTAAGACATTCCAAATTCGGTATAAATTTTTTTCTTTTATGTTTTTCTTTTTCTTTCTTTCTTTTTCTCATTTCTTACATCTTACATACTTTAATCATCTTTCATACAAATCATAAATCTCATCCGAAACTATCTAATTCTTATTTATTTTTCTTTTTCAACTTATTATCTAACGAAAATTCGGCAGCATAACGGCTGCATTTATCCTATCCCAA
>JANTPM010000007.1:24937258-24947377 GCA_025434745.1 Erythroxylum divaricatum
TATGAAATCCCTATGGTGATGGGGTCTTTAAATTCCTAGTTGTGAATGTTATGGAAATGCATGTGTAGCTTGTAGTAATTGCGAATGTATGGGTGTGAACCGAAATTATTGAATTATGGTATGTATGGATGTTGGGATCGGGTCTGTGGTTTGGACGCTCGGCACGGGGGCGACCCGAGGGGCTGCCTCGGGAATGGGGATCTGGGGCCCGGGCCCAACACCCATAATCTTAATAATAGTAAAAGGTGAATCAGAGAGACTTAGACTAACAAAACTTTTTATTTTGCATATTGAAAGATTGGATTAAGACTCATCTCTTTTTCCATTCAAATGGCATCTCCCAAGCTTATCCTACCAAAATTTAAACATATAATGATAGAGCATGGAATATTTTGAATGCTAAAAATAAGGTAAAATTATGACACATCAAATTCCCCACACCTATTCTTTGCTTATCGCCAAGAAAAATGAGAAACTAAAAAAATAAGATAGCCAAATAGTTTTTATCAAATCACTTCTCATGAGATTAATCTATGTATACTCCTTAAGGGTTAGATCGAAAAAGAGTTAAGCATTAACACACTTCAAAGTTGATTTTCACTAAAAATTTTGAATAGAGATAATTAAAGAAAATCTCAATAAAAAATATGCACAAAGCCTTAGTGAATTTCCTCACGATGCTTGCTCTTTTACACAAGTATTTAGGCTTACTCTCAAACTGTTGTCATAAGGAATACAATACTATAAACTTACTTATATATCAAGTTTTTCCTCACCATGAATGCATGAAGGTATGAATCAAAAGGAATTTTATTAATTGCTTATAATGGGGCATTGGTTAAGGTTTGGAGAGGTAAAATTGTAGGATAAAACCACTTATATTTAATAAGGTATTCAAACAAACTATAAGGCTAAGAAAATAATGGAATAAAGCACTCATCTATTAATGTAAATATATTATGTCTGTAATTATTCTTTTTTAATTAATTTTTTTCTCTCTTTTTTCTAAAAGTAAGCATCAATAAGCAGCCATAAATTGAATACAAAATGAGTAGTTTAGAAAAATAAAATCTACAAAAAATTACTCTTATTCCCTAAATAACTTAAAAGTACATGATTAAAATGTGTAGTTGGTGGTACCATATATGATATGATAGGGTATGATGTGGATTTAGAATACAAAGAAAGGATTTTAAAATGACTCAAAGGGTTTGAAATAAGGATAATTAAGTAACGTGGATTTTTAAGTTAAATGGTTAAAACAAAGAAGGCATTTATCATACTCAAGTCTCATATATTATAATTATTCAAATTGGTTTAATGCAAGTTCTAGAGGCATCCAAATGATAGAGAATCACACACCAAAAGAAAAATGGATAGATATGAGATATTTATAACCTTAAAGGCTCAAGTGCTCACAGGTTTTTAAACAATTCACCTAATCCTAATGCAATACTTCATTAATTAGTTGTCTTTATTTGTCTAAGTGCATAACTTAACTATTTCAACTTACTAAAGTGTCCAGCCTTCATCTTGATCAATTTTAGTCTTGATTCGTGCACATAATCAAATTAATTCAAAAAGTTTTAGCAAAATTTTCTTTATAGAATCTTATTTCATCAACTTCTAAAAACATTAAGCACAAATAAGGCACTAAAAGTACTCAAACATTTTAAACATGTTCAAAATATTATAAAATAGAACAAGGAAAAATATCCCTATTCTCACACCTATTTAAAACATTGTCCCTAGCATTTAATGATAAAGCAAAAAATGGAAAATGTATGAAATGAAAGTGAAAAGAAAAATAAATTATCGTAGCTTTCATCTTTATTTTGGATGGGGAATTTAGCGAGATTGTATAGTGGTGAGGTCTATTACAGGCATTGGGTGACGCTAATGGCTCATCGAGGCATGGCTTGAGTGGCAAGTGTATGAAAAGAAGAGATTTTAAAGATTTTTGGGACTTAAACAGTCATTTAAATAGTCATGTTCGAGATTGTGTCCTTAATTTTTTAATGGTTATATATTTACACGGTTGCAGAGACATACACAATTGGGGTACATGAGCATGTATATACTTACATGGTCGTGTATAAATCCGACATTGCCGTGTATCTTCATGAATCAATTCCTTCATCTCCAAACGTTTATAGATTGATACAGGTCCTCACATATGGGTGTGTCGAAATACTTACATGAGCGTGTTAAATCTAACATAGCTATGTATCTTATGATTAGATTAAAATCCTCATTCTCTTACATGATTTCACCTAATTTTTTGTCCTTTTTATTCCTAGATGCAAGTAAAACCTAAAAAATTGAAAGAAAATCCAAAATATGAATTAAATTAAATAAAAACAAAAGATAAACTTAGGGTGCCTCCTAAGGATGCTTTTGCTTAATGTCATTAGCTTGACGGTGCAATCATTCATTCTCTAGGATTATTTTCCTATATCTTAAAAACGTCCTGCACTAATAAATCAATTAGACCAGTTGAAAATACAGGATAACCCTCATTAGGGGATTTAATCATTTTATGATTTTGAAATTTAATCACATCCCCATCAAATCCCATTATTAAAGATCTATTATGCATATCAAGTTTTGTCATTTTCATTTTCACAAATGGCCTCCCTAATAAAATTGATGTCGATTGTTCTTTTTTCATTTCTAAAAATATAGAAGTCATCGAGAAAAATCAATTTGTCTTTTATATACATAAGAAAATCCTTTTCTAACCTTTTAGGATATACATTGGACCTATCTGCTAGTTGAATCACCGCTCTCATCCTAGATCTTCGCTCTCATCTGGGCTATGTTTTCAAATTAGTTTTGGCGCATTTTCATTCACTTTAATTTTCTCAATTTATTTTGGTTCTTTCTTCTTTTCACATTTTCATTCACTTTAATTTTCTCAATTTTTTTTGCTTCTTTCTTCTTTTCATTTTATAAAGTTCCTTTAACAATTTATCATATCTAGGTACTTGTTTAGTACCATTAAAAAGATGAATATTTTGTTTAACATCATTGTAAAGATGAATATTTACCTCATATTTTTGGAATGAGTCATATAAGTTAGCATTAAGGCACTATATCTAGTTATCCTATAATGCTTCCAAAAAAGGAGGAAGTATAGTTAAGGGAGGAGTATGCAACTCATCCTTAGGTTTCGGATTAGCCAAATTAGGAGCTAGAAATTGATTTTTAGCTCACTTTTGATCTCTTTTAGAGCATATTTCACCTCATATTTTAGCCTTATCTCTTTGCCACTTCTTAACATTATAGCACTTTCACTTTCTCTAGGATTCATCACTATTTAGGAGGGTAGTTTGTTAATATTTTGGGCTTCCAAATGACCAATGGCAATGACCACTTGTCCCATTTGAGTCTTTTTTAATACTAGATTGATTGTCTCATTTAAATTTCAAAGTGTTAGTAAGCAAATTTTTAATTATTTTTTCATAGATGTACCTGAATTGAAAGCTTAAACTGTAAGTGATTGTTGTCTTTATTGATTGGACCGATGAGAAGGCTAATATGGCTAATTATATACAGTTGATTGATTTGTTTGTCCATATCCTCACCTCAAGTTTGGATGGTTTCTTTAACTAGGGTTATATGTGTTTGAAAAGGGATTATAATTTTGTTAACGTTGTCCCTAAAAATCTATCATATTAACTTGCTATATGGAACCATCTTGAAGTGTTAGACACATAACATAGGTGCCCTGTAACTGAACAAATACCACTTACCTTTACTGCTTCCATTACTCCTATTGCCAATTGATGAACAACTGCAATAAGATCATCCATACGTTTTCCAAGAGAAGAAACGTTTACCTTATTAACTATAGAGTTGAATAGTCTATCCTCGCATTGAATTGTTGGAAGTTGGATGCCATATTAGCTATCAATGTGCATTCCTTATTTTGTGTTTGTTTAATAAGTTCTTCTCCACTAGAAATGTTGATGGTACTCCTTTTTGTGGGTAAAAGTCCTTCATAGAAATATTGAATTAGGAGTTGTTCACTAATTTGATAGTGTGGACAACTTGTGAATAAGTTTTTTGAATGCTCCCAATACTCATATAATGATTCACTGTTATGTTAACAAATACCACAAATCTCTTTTCGAATGCTGGCGTCCTTTGAAATTGAAAATAAAATTTCCAAAAATTGCTTAGTCATTTCATTCCATATGGTAATGCTTAGTGAGTGGCAAGTAGTATAACCAATATTAGGTGATATCTTTTAAAGAGAATGGAAAAGCCCTTAAATTTGATTTGGTTTTCAATAACGTCATTAGGCTTCATTCCTGTACATTCGACATGAAATTCCTTAAGATGCTTATATGGACCCACACCTACAGTACCATGAAAAGTTGACAATAAATGAATTAAACCATATTTTAATTGATCAGCATTTACATCAAAACTAAGAACAATTATACAGTGAGGTTGTTGGTTCAAATCTGGTTTTGCTAGTTCTTATGGAGTTCGATTATTGACCATATTTTCCATCATTTCACCAATTGTAATGCTGTGTTATTTTGGCATCTTTGTTTCTTTTTTTTTATCTTTTTCACAATCTTTTTGATCTATAGAATATATTATAAATTTTTCCTTTGAAGATCTCTTTATGAACATGAAATCTTAGAATTCCCCATTAACGCTGTTAAAATTTGGTGGAACTATCGTAAGCACCCCAAACTAAATCCAAAATTCCAGCAATTAAACAAAATTGGTATAGGAAAGTAGGAGTTGATCCTACAAGGAACTCTAACTTGCCAATTGTTATAAAAGTGAATAATTAACAAAAAAGGGGGTTATGAAATTTTAAAATAAAGACAATATAGGAAGTAAATAAGACAAACTTTGGTTTACGATCGCTTCCAAAATTTAGAGCTACGATTGATCATTGGCACAAAATAATTATTTCCTCAATCATATATTTAATGTGATATTAAATATTTGTCTTTCCTTGGGATTAACTAATCAAAAACACGTAATTCAATTAGCCCATATTGCTTAGCAACCTTAGATATGATCCAAAATTTAATTAGATAATAACTTTAAGAAGAAAAAGATCATCGAAGCAAGACAACAAAATATTCGCGGTTGAATTTAATCTAGTTGAATGCTTTTCCTAAGAGAAATAATTTCTGAGATAGCAAATTAAAGTTACTAGTTGCTAAAAATGATTAAAAAAATTGAACTTTTACATATTCAAAGTTTATTTTCGAAAATGATAATTTCAACCAATAAACTACATTAATTGAAAATAATCATAAAATAGAAGCACCAAAAAGCAATTCAATACATAAGTAAATGAAATACTTCACTATAATACCTAAACGAGTCCCAATCTTCAAAGTTCTAAAAAGAGCTTTCACTTCTTTCAACCACAAATAAAAACTTAGCAACAATAGTCATTCTTATGACTATAAGCTGAAGAGAAACTACTCTAATGTTGAATAAAGAAAAGTGAAAAGAAGAAAAATTTAGAAGTTAGCTAGAAATTGGATGCCTTGCTCTTCCACATCTTAACATTATTTATAGCCTTCAAAACCATGTAGAAATTTTGTGGTTATGATCTTTTAGATTTGTTAGATCATATCTTTAATGTTTTTTATCCAAATATATCCAAGATAAGGTTTTGAATCACTTTGAACACGTTTTTTCTCTTACAAATTCGAAATTTAAAAATTGTAATTTTCATTGAGCCCACCTATGCCTAAGATTTTGCTAGACTATTTTTCTAGATTTCATTTGACTCCCACAATCTGATCCCAATTTGTAAAATAAAATGTTCTGTTAGCCTAAATCTCCTTGATTCACCTTTGTTTATTGTTGAGATTGCTCCTCTATTTAAATATTCAAATTTATATTAAGATTCAATTCTTTTATATTCAAATGGAATCTTATAACCTTATCCTACAAAATAAAAAAAATCAAAATTTAAACATATTAAGATAGAATATAGAAAAATTTAAATGCTTAAAAAGGTAAAATTATAATATATCAACATGTGATATGGTGGCACTATCAATGACAAAGTCAATTATAAGAGATACATATATTGGACATGTGAAGTCACTATGATTACTTAATTATACATTATTAATAATCATTTCTAAATGTTTGGTCATTCATTCTATTATCATGTCTCATTATGTAATACATATTGCAATTTATTATATGATAAGCATTATTAACACTTGATTCTAAAGTATGTTTCTTTTATATGAAATATTTAAATGTAAATCAAAGAGTATGTAAGATAAATAAGAGATTGGCCCTCACAATTGGGTAATTTCCTTTAGTATTTATAGTAAATAGAGATGAGACAAGTTTAAGTGTAAACACGCGTTTACCCCTGGGAGGATATGGGAGTGTCACACAAGACAAGACAAACAAACCAAAACATTTTACGAAAGCATAGCATTCAAAATTTTTCATTAGAAGTAATTCAGAACAAACATACACCATATTATACGTTGAACTTAAAACAAAATTGTTTCAAATGAAAAATCAACCTGAAAATAGTTATTACAAAACTTACAACAATTCAGAGTCAGATACTTTATATACAAGTCAAAATAAATTCAAAATATTCTTCCCTCTTTAAGAAAATTTTGTCCTCGAAATTTATACCTGATCTGAATAGTTACAGATATTGAGCTTTCATGATTTCTTCGGGCTCCCATGTTGTTTCCTCAAGTCCAAGGTGTTTCCAAAGTACCTTTACTAAAAGTATTTGCTTATTCCTAAGTTGCCTGACTTCTCAGGCTAAGATAGAAACTAGCCCTTCTTTATATGACAAATCCAGTTGTATCTGAATTTCTTGCGCTAGAATTTTATATGTCACATCAGACCAATATCTCCTTAGCATAGAAATGTGGAACACATCATATAGCTTGGACAATTCTTCAGGAAGAGCCAACTGATAAGCGACTGGTCCAACTCTTTTAAGAATTTTGTAAGGTTCAATGTATCACGGACTAAGTTTACCCTTCTTACCAAATCGAAGTACATTCTTCTACGATGACACTTTCAAGAACACCTTATCGCCTACCTAATACTCAATATCTCTCCTTTTTAGGCCAGCATAAGACTTCTGCGTATCACTAGTAACTATCAACCATTGTTGAATAATCTGAATCTTTTGTTCAGTATCTTTCACAATTTCAGGCCCAATCATCTTACTTTCACTCAACTCAGTCCAACATATCAGAGTTCTACACTTTCTACCATACAGCGCTTCATAAGGCACCATACCAATGCTGATCTGATAACTATTATTGTAAGAAAACTCCATCAGAGCTAACTACTTATCCCAACTTCCTGGAAACTCCAACACGTAACCTCGAAGCATGTCTTCCAATGTCTCTATAACCTATTCAGACTGTCCATCTATTTGGGCATGGAAAGCAGTACTAAACCTAACTTGAGTTCCTAGAACATTTTGTAGGCTTTTCTAGAATATCAAAGTAAATCGAGGATCACGATCTGAAATGATAGACAATGGTACTCCATGTAGTCTCATTATCTCATTCACCTACAAATATGCAAGCGTATCCGAAGAATAGTCAGGATGAACAGGCAAAAAATGAGCAGATTTGGTAAACTTATCCACAATTACCCATACAACATCATGTTTTCTTTGATTCAAAAGGAGTCCAGTAACCAATTCCATGGTAATGCTATCCCATTTTCATTAAGGGATAAAAATAGGATGTAACAAACTAGATGGGACCTGGTGCTTACCTTTAACCTATTGAGACGCCATAAATTTTCATACCTGAACACCAGTAATGCTGCTTCAGATCCTGATACATCTTGTTTCCACCAGGATGTATAGTAAATAATGTATTATGAGCCTTAAACAAGAGATTTTTCTTTAATTCATCATTAGATGGCACACACAACCGATCGTTATAATATAATTCACCATCTCCTTGTACAGAAAAATCAGGTTGCTTACCATCCTGAATAGCCAAGATAAGTTGTTGTAACTTATCATCAGCTCTCCAAGCATCACAAATCTCCTGTCTCAAGGTAGGCCTTTCTTTCAAATGAGCTATTAAAGCTCCATCAGATACAAGTTCCCATTCATCTTGCTTAATTGATAATGCTGAAATTGTCTTATGACTCAAAGCATCAGCTATGACATTAGCCTTGCCTGGATGATAATCCACAATACAATCATAGTCCTTAAACAATTCCAGCCAACGCCATTGTCTCAGATTGAGTTCCTTCTGGGTAAGCAAATATTTCAGACTTTTATGATCTGTGAAAATTCTACATATTTCCCCATACAAGTAATGCCACTAAATTTTTAGGCAAACACTACTGCTGCAAGTTCCAGATCATATGTTGGATAGTTTTGTTCATATGATTTTAGTTGCCTAGAGGCATAAGCAACTACTTATCCTTCCTGTATACATAACATTCTTTTTACTAGAAGTAGGTTAAACCAATACAAGAGCTTCAATAAACATACTTTTTAATTGATCAAAACTATTCTGACATCTATAAGACCATTCATACTTCACTCCTTTCCATAATAGTTTAGTTAAAGGGGACGCTATCAACGAAAACCCCTTCACAAACCTACAGTAATAACAGACCAGACCCAGAAAAATTCTCACTTCTGTCACATTCTGTGGTGGCTTCCAGTTAACAATCGCTTCTATCTTACTCGGATCAACTCTAATTCCTTTAGAAGAACAACATGCCCTAGAAATGATATCTCCAAAAGCCAGAATTCACATTTACTCAGCTTAACATATAACTATTTTTTTCGTAAATTATGTAACACAATTCGGAGCTACTCAGTATGGTCATATTTATTCTTAGAATAGACCAAGATATCATCAATAAACACCACTATAAACTAATCTAAATACGGCCTGAATAGTCTTTTCATTAGATCCATAAATGTTGTTGGAGCATTAGTTAAATCGAATGGTATTACTAGGAATTTATAAAGTCCATAACAAGTCCTGAATACAGTTTTTGGTATATCCACATCCTTTACCTGAAGGCAGATTGATCTTTGATAACATTCCTGCATCTTTCAACTGATCAAACAGGTCTTCAATCCTTGGAAACGGATACTTGTTCTTCACTGTGACTCTATTCAATTTCTTGTAATCAATACACATCCACAGTGTACCATCTGTCTTTTTAACAAATAGGACTAGTGCTCCCCTTTATCCAGAAGCTCTTGTAACTTCACCTTCAATTCCTTCAATTCAGTAGGAGCCATTTTGTACGGTGCTCCGGATATAGGAGTAGTGCCAGACGTCACTTCAATAGATAACTCCACATCTCTTTTGAGAGAGAGTCCAGGCAATTCCTCCGGAAACACATTTGGAAAATCATTCACTATAGGAATAGCTAGAAATTTTTCCACGCTACTTAGAATGAAACACAAAAGCTAGATAAGCATAACTGTTTTTGCACCACAATCTACTACTGCCTAGTGTTGGACAACCAATCCATACCCAGAATCAAATCAAATTCATGAAAAGGTAATTTGATCAGATCTGTTACATACTCATTTCCTTGGATCATAATAGGATAGTTCCTATACATTTGATTGACCGACTAGTTACATACATGTCATACTCTAACTGATCTATAGGAATTTTCTTATCCAACATTTCTCCCCCGTAGATATAAGAATGAGTGGATCTAGGGTCAATCAATGCATGCATTTCAGAATTAAATAGAGAAACAATACTAGCAATGATGTCCAGTACGATCAGTACGACCTGATCCTCACAAGCATTCAGTGCATAAGCTCGAGCTGAAGCAGAAGGCACAACTAGTCGATTCACAGTTTCTGAATGGGAACTCGGATTAGTTCTGTTCTGATTATATCCTCCTTGACCCCTACCTCATCCTTTATTCCTAGCAAATGCATAGGAGACCTCCCTATTGACTTATGATGTCTAAGCCTGTCCAAAAGGGCAACTAGCTATCAGATGCTCAATACTGCCACAGTGAAAACATTCTCCCGTAGCCCTACTACAAACACCCTAATGAAGCACAGAACAAACAGGGCACTCCGGAGGCTTAGAACCTCGGCCTTCAGAGGACCCCCACTAGAAG
>JANTPM010000007.1:25027067-25038866 GCA_025434745.1 Erythroxylum divaricatum
TGGTGGAGGGCCCAGAATTGATTCAGGATACAGTGAATAAGGTAAAACTGATCCGAAGCCGAATTAAAGCGGCTCAAGATAGACAAAAGAGTTATGTGGATCAACATTAAAGGGAGATGGAGTATAGTGTAGGGGACAAGGTTTTCCTACGTGTGTCACCGTGGAGAGGAGTACTGAGATTCGATAAAAAGGGCAAGTTAAGCCCTAGGTACATTGGTCCTTATGAGATCACTGAGAGGATAGGACCTTTGGCCTATAAGCTGGCTTTACTGAGTGAGATGTCTCAGCTACATGATGTCTTTCACGTGAGTATGCTGCGGAGATACCGATCAGATCCGACACATGTGATACCGGCTCAGGAGATTGAGGTGGCTAACAATCTGAGTTATGTTGAGGAGCCGGTCAAGATTTTGGGATCACGGGTTAAGCAGTTGAAGAATAGGGTTATCCCATTGGTGAAACTCCTATGGAGAAACCACTCAACTGAGGAAGCAACTTGGGAGACAGAAGAGCATATGAGGAGACAGTATCCTCACCTGCTCGACCAAGCAAGTAAGAATTTCGAGGACGAAATTCTTACTAGGAGGGGAGAATTGTAACATCCCATCACCGATGGGAAGGGTAAAATATTAATTTAGAATGGGTTATGAGCGTGTAAATTTATCTCGGCATGATTATGCATATTATGGCCTCCATATATGCATGAATAGAAATTTTTACACATGCACTTGATTGTACATGCATTCATGACATTTCCCGGCATATGTGTTTATAAATGTATTTATTATGAAAAATATGAT
This sequence comes from Erythroxylum divaricatum, assembly GCA_025434745.1. NCBI lineage: Eukaryota > Viridiplantae > Streptophyta > Magnoliopsida > Malpighiales > Erythroxylaceae > Erythroxylum > Erythroxylum divaricatum. Next base: position 25,027,868 of record JANTPM010000007.1, read on the forward strand.
TTTGTGCTTGCATTTTGGATTGGAGTGGATTTTTTTGTGTTATACATTTTTGGAAAATTTTAGAAATTTTTCTGAAATTTTTTGGAAAAAATTTTGCGGACCGAAAAAATTGCAAAGTAGTGGACTGATTGGATTTTCGGTACTGAAAATGACTGTCCAATGGAACTGGAATGTTAGATACATAATTTTAGGATTTATTAATTTTTGAGCCATTAGAATTTGGGAGAAAATTAGAATAAAAATTGGATTTAGGTCATAAAAAGTGGACAAGTGGCAAGTGACATAAGTCACTTGCCAAACATGGCCTTAAATCCACTACTTGTTTTAATTAAAACCCTTTTTCCCTTCTTGGTTGTCATTCACGATGCTTCCATTTCTCTTTTGAAAATTGCTCTCATACATAGCTTCTCCTCTCCTCTTCTTCGTTGGTCTTCTTCTTCCTTGCTACTTTGACAATTTTGCTCATCTTTTCCACTCTTTTCCTCTTTGTTTGCTCTTCCTTAAACAACCTAGCATAAACTTTTCCCCTTAAAAAAGATGGTGACCGTGGGTGTGGTGAAGGAAATTTGAGAGTTTGTGGTTTTGGAAGATTTGAAAATTTTAATAGGTAAGAATTATGCTTTATTTATAAATTGGTAGTTAGATGCATTAATTGTGATTTATTCTGCATTAATTGCATGAATTTGTGTTTGGTGTATATGGGTAAGTTATTTTCTTGGTTGATTTAATATTGATTGAAGATGAATGTTATAGCATGTATAGTATGTGAATTAAGTGTGAATGAAGTGTTTAAGATTAAGTTTGATGATGTTAGATGAGTGTTTAGTAAATAAAAAAAATTGTGTGAGTGTGCTGTCATTTTGTGGCCAAGTGTTCAAGTGAAGGTCTTGATTAAGGTTTGGCTGAATTAGTGACTAAATTGGATGCTTAGTGGTGCAGAAATGGTATTGGAATGATAGGAGTAGAGTTAGGTATAAAAGCTGAAAAATAGAATGTGAGTATGTTTCACTGTTTGGGTCATAACTTTTGATATGGTTATGATATTGAGATGAGGTTTAGCTCGAATTAAACTTGAGAAGTTTGGATAGAATTATTATGAAGGAAGTTCTGTCTAATTGTGTCTTGAAGGGTTTTGAATTTTTCTTTGAAAGTGAGATATATGTGCAGGGTGAATAGTGATAATGCTAGCATTTAGAGATTTGTGACCTGAAACTTTGGGAAATTTTTCTAGGTTAAAGTAGACAGATTTTGTAAAATTGGTCTTCATGAAAGTTGAAGATTTTCTTGTTATCTTTCTATCGCCACTAACTATGATATTTTTCGAGTTTGTGATTGAAAGTTATGACTTGTGAACTTTCAGATGATTTTTCAAAGAATGAATGTGCTTTGTGTGTGAAATGTCTCTAAGTATAGGTTTTGTGATTTCTATGTTTCGAAGCTAATTCTAGACTGTTATGGTTTAAATTAGCTCAAGTGATCTTATAAAAAGTTATAGAAGAATGTCTTAGCTTTGTAATGAGGTATAATATGCTAATTTTGGATATAGGGATTGTAAGTTATGATTTTTTCAAGTATGGTTATGATTTAGGTGATATGTTGATTTAATACTCTTTAACAGAGCAGCCACAATCATTTGTGAATTTAATTTAGTTAGAGGTGGAATTTGATTTTTAGTCCTTCATGAGATTTGTAGCATGTTTTCTGATCTTTTCAGTGAGATAAAGTATGGAATTTTTGGATAATAGATTAGGAAGTTATGATTTTTGGAAGATTGTGTTATTGTTAGGATGACACTTATATGGGCAGAAGTTTTGGTTGAGAAATTGATCTATTTAGAGGTTGAATTTACTTTGAAGTTATTCATAAAAGTTGTAGAATATGTTTTGCTCTTCTTTTTGATATAAAGCTTGAAATTTTTGGCAAAGGGAATGGGAAGATATGATTTTTGGAAAAATGTTGCACTGTTTTAGATGATATTGAGTAGGCAGAAACTTTGATTGCATTTTTGATACCCTTAAAGGTGAAATTAGTTTTCAAGCCCTCATGAAACTTGTAGGGTTTTCTGTGATCTTTCCAAAGAGACCTCTTTTGTGATTTTTGGTTACTTGTGTGAAAAGATAGGGTTTGGGAGAGGAGAGAAGGAAATTAAGTGTTTTATTTAAAAAAATGAATTTGGAATTTGGCAGGCGAGGGACTGACCCTCGCCTTCGCGCGACGGTTCTCTAGGGCGAGCCACGCGACTCGTCAGGCTGGTCGACCCAGTCCGACGCGGCTCGACCCAATCCGGCCCAACCCAAACCCTCTTCCATTCTTTTGTGTATAACTTTTCCATCCGACCTCCGATTGACCTGATTCTCAAGGCATCGGATTCGTGAGCCCTTTAATTTCATTTCTATGTAAAATTGGAAATGTTTAGAGATGATATTGGCGTGGATTGATTCGGTCAAAGTTAGAGGACCGAGTATTTATTTTTCTGGTTCGTGTTTTATCAATAATTGGACCTATAGAGGTCCGAATTGAGTGATTTTGGTGTCTTTGGACTTCTAATATTTAGAGAAAATTTTTGTGATAAATATTTATGGAATAATACCGGAAATGTCACGAACATGCATTGTATGCATTTTATTTGCTTCATGTGCATTATTAAATATTTTTGATTTGGCAATGTGTAATATTTATGTATTTTAACTGCTATAGAGGCACATTTGGAACGTCAGCCCACGGACATTGCCGAGACTTCCAGGCATTAGCTCGGAAGCTATTGGTGAGTGACCTAGACGGTTTCTCAATTATTATTTGCTTATAATTCTGTGGTGAATAATGGTGGGATTGTGTTCTGATTATGGATTCCGAACAGAAGGTCCGATATATTGGGAAACTATGACATAGAATTGCTATTTGTTTGTGATTCTGTGAACTACTTGCTTATGATGTCATAAATGTTGACATAGGTGTTGGTTTTGATATATATATTGCTTCATTGTTACATGTGCATTCCCTGCATGAATGCATGATCAGTTAATGACAGTTGTGACCGAAGTAGCCACCGAGAGCTAGAAGCTCAATGTATATAGGCATCGAGCTCACAGTGATTCAGAGTCTCAGGCTCAACGATTAATGCGCCCATATTGGGACAGTTTAGGCGCTCGGTCACAACACTGTAATAAATTAGAAAAGTGTCACATGCGCATTTCATATGCATTTAACTAAATCTCTTTGATTGAGTGAAAGGCAAAATGCCTTATACTTATGTGATAGCAATCATGTGGTGCTTCTGAATGTGAAATTATGAAACAACTGTGTTCTGTGTGAATGTTGCATGAATTGAGTGAACCATTGATGATGGTTACCTCACTGAGTTCGCAAACTCACCCAAAATTGTAACTTTTTTTTTAGGACCGAGAGAGTAGACTCTTAGCTCCAGAAGGACTTTTCCTGTCGTATAGATTGTGTTGGCAAGAGAAGTCATGACTTATAGGTCGGTCAGCTGGGACTTTTGGGGGATGACCTAGTTAGACATTTTGTATTAGGTTTCTTTTGGAGTAATGTACAAACAATGAAAAACTTACAGGTATGTAAAGTTTTGATTTTAGTAAAATGAAAAGGAGAAAATTTTGGGTTTCAAAAATTAGTGATTTTTATACTGATGTTTTATTATTATGATGCCATGTGAAGTATAGTAGTGATTGTTCGTAGCTCTCCCTTATCGTAGGATATGTATCGGAATGACCTACGGGTGTCCCGGTGTATACCCTATGGTAAGGGAGCGCTACAGTTTCTCTATAAATAGAGAAACTTAGGTCTCATTAGATAGAGAGACTATTGCCACACAAAACCCTACCCACCATTCGAGAGGAAAAACGTGCGGCGTTCGGAAAGTGTTTCAGGACGTGCTAGCACATCACAGCTGCAGCCCAGATCGTGCATACTTGTGTGGATACCGATAGAGGGCATTCACACATTGCAGTGTCTTGAAATCCAAAAAGAATCAACCCACCAATGGCATAAAGGTATTTTCGTACATCCTAAGTATTTTCGATTATACTTCAAGTTGTTGTATGGTCTTTTCCGCAGTGTATTGTGAATACTCGGATTGTGCGCGATCCAGCATACAACATAATATAGATTTCCTAAATTATTTTATTTTTCATTCCAAATATTTACTAAAAAATTTTACTTATTCATTTTTATTATTCTAACTTACACATTTTTCATAATTCTATGACATTGTTAATTCCTTTCTTATATATTTCAAAATTTAAATATTTATAATTTTATCACAAAATTGTAAATTACACAATATCCATTTATACATGTTACATCTAGTTTTTCGTTATCTTATTAAAATATTTAATTGATAACAAAAAATTTAACAAATTGGTTTCAGTCACGGGTGTGACTTAATAAGTTACGTCTGTGATTGATGATATTACATTTCCTAATTTTTTTTTATTCTTTCATTTAATTTTACTAATACATTTTTAATATTCTAACTTACATATTTTTAAGATTTATATCACATTAACAAGTTTTAACCTTGTTAATTCCTTTCTTATTATACATTTCAAAATTTAAATATTTATAATTTTATCACAAAAATAACTTTTTCCTTATTTTAATTAACTAAGTTATTCAAATGATTACAAAATTAATAAGTGAATGATGATATAATTTTTTACTTTTTAATTAGATTTTATAATATTTGTATTTACTTTGTATATTTTATCCATTTATAGCAAATACATTACACTATAAATTTCCTAATTTTTTTAATTTTTTAATTCCAAAATTTTACTAACTTATTTTACTAATACATTTTTAATATTCTAACTTATATATTTTTAATAATTCTATCATAATTCCTTTCTTAATATACATTTAAAATTTTATAATTTTATCACAAAATTTTAAATTATACAATATTCATTTATACATTAAATAATATGACATATTATAGCCAGGGACTTTTTTTCATTATCATAACTAACTGAAATATTTAATTGATAACAACAAAATTTAACATTTGTTTTAACTAAAATATTTAATTCATAGCAAAAAATTTAACATTTGTTTCAGTCAAGGGCATGATTTATTATATTCTTTTTTATTTTTTACTTATATATTATAATATTTGTATTTACGTACATTTCCTTTTTTATTTTTTCATTCCGAAACTTAAAATTTTATTTTTTATCTTAATTAACTAAAATATTTAATTCATAACAAAAAAATTAACATTTTTTTCAGTCATAGGCGTGACTTAATAAGTCTCCCCCGTGACTGATGATATTACATTTCCTACTTTTTATTTTTATTCCAAATTTTTACTAACTAACTTTACTAATCCATTTTTAATATTCTAATTATATATTTTTAACAATTCTATCATAATTCTTTTCTTATTATATATTTCAAATTTTATAATTTTATCACAAAATTTTTAAGTACACAATATTTATTTATTTTAACTTATTTTGTTTGACTCACACTCTTGAATTAATAAGTCACATAAGTTAATCACACATGCGACTGATCATGTATGTTTTGCACTTTTAGTTACATATTATAATATTTGTATTTAGTTTATATATTTTATCCATTTATAACAAATATATTACACTCTACATTTCCTTAATTTTTTAATTTTTCATTCCAAATTTTTACTAACTAATTTTACTTATTCATTTCTAATATTCTAACTTATATATTTTTAAAATAACAAATTTTAACCTTTTTAAAAAAGTATACATTTCAAAATTTAAATATTACAAAATTTTAAATTACCTAATATTTATTTATACATTAAACAATATAATATGTTTAGAAATGCTCGTATAATTAATTCATCATAAATAATCGTTGAATTAAATTAAGTGGGCATTATATTATTACGCATTTGCGCAATATCTATCTGCTAGTAGATACAATCAATAATTTTATGAAGTTGGGAATTATATGATTGGCCAACGTTTGTTTATATAATTATATTAATTATTTGTTTAGGTTTATGTGGAATTTCAAAAATTATGAACTTTGGAATTACATTATGAATTCATTATTTGTTTGAATTTTAAAATTCATTTAAATCAAAATTCATGTTATATTGATTATTTGAGTCGTTTTGGAATGCCATATAGATTAAGAAACCGTTTACAAACTAATTGCTTTATATCATGTAATTGGTCTCATATATATAATATTTACAAATTCTTGGAATACTTCACTTACTATATTTAATTGTCCAAATTTTGGAAAATAGTGGTGGAGTTGTTGCCTTTACTCCAAATTAAATCCTAAATTCTTGCAATAAAACAAATGTAATAAAAGAAAATAGAAGTAAACCCACGAGTAATTCTATTTTGTTAATACTTGCAAAAGAAAATATTCAATAAAATGGGGGAAGGGATTGTAATCATATGAAATTTAGTGACAAAATAAAATGAGAATTATCAATAAAATAAACCTTGGTTTACGATTGCTCCTATTTTTGGAATATTATTTCATCAATCATATAGTCAATGTGATAATAAATATTTGTCATCGGTGCAAAAGTAATTATTTCGTCAATCATATATTTTATGTGATATTAAATATTCATCGTTCCTTAGGATTAGTTAATTGAAAATTTATAATTCAGTTAACTCTTATTATTGAACAACCTTAGATACAATCTAAAATTTAATCAAACAATAGCTTTAAGAAAAGAAAGACCATCAAAACAAGATAACACAACATTTGTGATTGCATTTAATTTAATTGAACACTTTTCCTAAATATAATAATTTCTAATGCAGCAAATTAAAACTTCTAAGCGTTACAAAAGCTCAAAAAAGTAATCATATATATGAATACTTTAAATACTTCACATTAAGACCCAATTACCTCCCATTCTTTAAAGTTCTAAAAAAATTCTGCTTCCTTCAACCAAGTTAAAGAAAATTAGTCAATAATTGTCATAACTGCTACTAACATCTAATGAAAAAAAAACTCTAAAATCTACTAAGGAGGGGAGAGATGACTTTGTGAGAGGTTGAAAATTTTAGCTAAAACTTTGATGATTTTCTCTTTAATTTTGGCTCTATTTATAACCACTTTAATTCTAAATGAGAATCTTTTTGTTGTGATACCTTGGATCCCACAAATCATAACTTCATTGATTTCTACCAATATTTGGCCAAGATAGGATTTTAAAAACTTTAAACATGCTTTCTCTTGCAAATTAGAAGTTTGAAAATTGCAATTTCTATTAAACATGCCATGCCTAAGATCATGCTAAAATGTTTTTCTTGATTTCACTTTGATTCCAATAATATAATCCAAATCTACAAAAAAAAATGTTTGGTAGTCTAAAGCTTCTTGATTCTCCTTTGATTAATGGTGATATTGCTCCTTCTATTTCAAACTTCCAAATTTGAATTAAGGACCAATCCATTTCTTATAAGAATATTGAGTTTGAACATATTAAGATAAGATTATGAAAGATTTGTACGATAAAAATTAGGCAAAATTATGACATATCAAATTCTCCCATACCTAATATTTGTTTATCCTAGGCAAACGAAAAATTAACAAAATAAGATAGACAAATAGTTTTTACCAAACCATTTATGATGAGATTAAACCATGCATAATCCTTAACACTTAAACTGAAAAAGAGTTAAGAATTGACACACTTTAAAGTTGATCTTTACCATAAAATATGAATAAAGACAATTAATGGCAGTCTCAATCAAAAGCAAGCATAAAGCCTTGGTTAATTTCCTTATGATGTTCCCTCTTTCACATAAGTGTTTAGGCTCAATGTTTACTCTCAAATTATTGTCACAAGGAATACACTACTATAAACTTGCACATACATTAAATACCTCTCAGCATGAACACATGAAGACATGAATTAAAAAACCTTTTATTACTTTTTTTTAATGGAGCTTGTGTTAAAGGTTGAAAAGAGCAAATTATAGGCTAGAAATCACACATATTTAATAAGACATTCAAAATGTAGGGACTAAGAAAAAATGTGACCAAGTACTCTTCTGTTAATGTAAATATACTATGGTTGCAATTATTCTCTTCTTGATTTTTTAATTAAGAAAATAAACCACAATAGGTAACCATCATATGAAAATGAACTGAATACAAAATGAGTAGCCTAGAAAATAAAATTTAAAGTAAAATTAGTCACATTCTCCAAATAGCTTAAAAATACTTTATCAAGATATGTAGTTAGGTGATAAGATATATGATAGGTTAAGTTTGTGTTATGGGTTAAACATGCAAAGAAAGGGATTTTAAAATTGGCTCAAAGTGGCTAAAATAGGGACCAATAATTAAAAAACTAAACTAGTTCGATCGGTTTAATGATAAAAGTCTTGAATTAGTCCATTTTTCGATTTGATTTATCTTAATAACCTTGTTTAATAAAAAATCGGTTGGTTTATTAATTAATCAATATTTTCATAAACTAGCTAGTTCTATAAATTATAATAAACTAATTGATTTTCATTTAATAATCTTATTCTTCATTTGAAGTTTGATTTCTTTGATTGGTAAGGATAGTCTCCTTCTTTAATCTTATTTCAAAATCTTCAATTTTATTAAATCTTTATTATATATTTGTTTTATACAATTTGATACCAGTTGAATTTTTTTAAACTTAAACTTCTTATCTCACTGGTTTATTTTTTGGTTTGATTTTTAACTAGGGATAATTAAGGTAACCTTTAAAGTTAAATGCCTAAAAGAAGGAAGGCCTTTATCATATTTAATCTGTCATGCAATCATAGCAATTCAAGTTGGTTCAACACAAGTTCTAAAGATATCCAAATGACAGAGAATCATACACTAAAAAAACTAGATAGACAAGATGTTTCTATCCTTTAAGGCTCAAATGTTCACAGGTTTCAAACAAATTCACCTAATCCTTATGCAATACTTAATTAATCAATTTCCTCGCTTTTTCTAATTGCATACCTCTAGCTATGTCAACTCATCAATGTGTTTAGCCTTCATTTTAGTCAATTTTAGTCTCAATTTGTACACATACACTCAATTGATTCAAAATAGTTTAGTAAAAATTTCTTTAACACATTTTATTTCATCAATTTCCAAAAGCATTGGATAAAAACAAGAAATTGAAATAATGTGTTCAAATTGCCTATAGCTAAAAAATGCCATAAAATAGCAAAAAGAGAGATATCCTTGCCCCTATACCTATTTAAAATAATGTCCTCAATGTTTAACATTAAAGCACAAAAACAAGAAGTGACAAAAGGAAGAAGAAGAAACTGCCTTATTTTTCTATGTTTTGGGCGGTGAGGAAGAACAACAAACTTATGTAGAAGGTGGAAAAGGGGGCTGTAGTCTAAGAAGAAAGTCATCAGTTGTTCTCCATTCGATACAATTTGCTCTTAATCATATTTAATCAGGTTATAACAGTCTGTTGAGTTGAGGAAGAGGAAGGGATATGCTCCTATTGGTTGGTAACTGGTTGTTTTGCAGCTAAAGGTTTATTGCATTGGAATGTCTTAGAATACTTGACAGTTAGACCAAATGGAACAAAATTGAAACTGTCGTCAGATTGTTGTGAGATGATCCCCATCCTAGATAAACAAATTAAATCCAAGGGTTCCATCTCACAAGCAATTTATATATTAGTGTTAAAAATTAGTTAAATCTAAATTAACAACCATCTGAGTGATGTAAGAACATAAGATTAAAGGTTTAATTTTCTTTTGAATCACATAACAAAATTTCATAATCAACTAATAACCTAGGTTCACTATAATATTTGGTTCCATACACCATAGAAAATAGAATTCAAATTTAACTAAAGTTTATGCACTATCTTTTTGTCTTAAAAAGTTTTAAACCAAGAAACATTATAAATATTTAAATACAAGTCTCTTTAAGTATGAACTTTTTAAAGAACTTGGGTTATATGACGCAGAATCAACAATTATTCATTCCATAATTCAACAAGTTGAAAATCATAAGAGTAATCACAATTTGAATTTATGAACAATTTCTTCTTAGGATCCACATTTTTAATAAAACCCATCGTAATATTGAATTCAACAATTGAAAAGGAAAAATCCCTTCCCATCATTCTGAATTCAACAGTCCCTTTCGTTAAAAAATCAATGTCAGGCTTAGAATTAAATTGAAAGGTTATGCAAAACTCACGTGTCAGTTCAATAAAAGCATGTAATTGCACATTGAAATAGGTATGTCATCCCATATGATCTACCAAAGCCTGAAACTCTTCTCTAATATTCAATTATTCTAAGGCAAGGATATTAATATACTTGTAGGAATATATTTTTTGTTTGTAAAGTTCTCCATACCTTTTTATATCTTATTCATCATGGAAGGTATTTAAACCTTTGATTTTGAGCCATAGTCTACTATCCATCTCCACTTTCTTCTCTTTTGTGTTATGGACCTCAATGAGTGACCTCCATGTTATTGTTCTATTGGGGGATAATCAATTGACAAATGAGTTAGAGAAAGGGTTACAGAAGGCATTGAGGGATCGAGCCCAACATTTTGTTCTTACAACATCTGCATTTTTGGGGATGTTAATTCCAAAGGTGGTTCTCCATAGGTCTCTAGAACCACTCTTTTAACCTGATAAAATTTGAAGATTGCAATGAACACAATAATGAACTTAAGCTCTCATCATGTAGAGAGTCAAACTTTATTTTTAGAATCTAATAAAAGAATCGTTTTCAGCTCTCTTAATAAAGCCCCCTGTTTTCGGTTAACCGTCAAAGCAGAAGAAGAAAACCTATCTAACACAAGTTGAGCTGGCAAGCTAAAAAATGAGAACCGAAAAAGAGAAAAAGAAAAATATATAATATAAACAGAAAAAGCACTACAAGAAATTGTATTTTTAGTGAAGGTAAAAGTTGTCACTAAATGCGGTAATATTTGTCACTATTATTAATAGTGACCAATATTTGAAGTCGTCACCTCCCGTCACAAATACCTCCGTCACTAC
>JANTPM010000007.1:25047389-25068945 GCA_025434745.1 Erythroxylum divaricatum
TTCTTATTTCAGTAAGTAACAAAAACCCCCCTTTTATTTGTGCCGTTTGAATTCGTAATTTTCATAATCGTAAAATTTCTCGTGGGAACGATATCTGCTTACCGCTACTACATTAATTTGTTTTAACGGGAGTGAAAATCTTTTATATTTGGTTGCAGGCGATAGCATCACCAAGGCCCATTTAGTTCCAATTGCATGATTACCGGATGGTAAATCAGTCAACACCCACGTATTGTTTGCCTGTAAAGCCTGAATTTCTTTGTTCATGACATCAACCCAAAGTGGATCATTGACAGCCTCATAATAAGATGTAGGTTCAGTCTAAGTAGCAAAAGTAGTAAGTTTATGCTATTGAGAAGAAGGTAAAGCAGTAAAAGCAACAAGTGGACAAGGGAAAACCAAAGAAGAAGAATAACTAGCATTACACACATAATGTTGTAAGTAACTAGGTCGTTTAGGAACCCTGGTGGATCTGCATAAGACAAGAGGAGCAGAGGAAGGAGGAGGAGAAGATGAGGTAGATGAAGAAGAAGAAAGAGGAGAGGAAGAGGGATGATGGAGAGGCGGAAAGATAATGTCAATAGGATGAGGAGTAGAAATAGAAGAAAGGGAAGGCATAGAAGAAGGTAGGAAAATGTGAGAGTAATCATTAGGGGGAATAGGAAAAACAGAATTGGTGGAAGAAAAAAAAGAAGAGCGAAAAGGAAAATGTTGCTCATGAAACTTGGCATCCCTATTAGTGAAAATTTGCCTATTCTCCAAATTTAACAATTTATAAACCTTTTGACCAAAGGGATAACCAAGAAAAACACATGGAACAACTCTAGAAGAAAATTTAGGTCGAGAAGAAAAATGTGTAGAATCATAACATAAACAACCAAAACATCTCAAATGGCCATATGTAGGTGCGGCATGATGAAGGAGTTCAAAAGAGTTTTATTGTGCAAGGAAGAAAGAGGGAAACTGTTGAGAAGGTAGCAAGCAATAAGAAGAGCTTCATCCCAATAAAAAATGGGTAGATTAGTTTGAAAAAACAAAGCTCTTGCACATTCCAATAAATTTTTGTGCTTTCTTTCAATAGTACCATTCTGTTGAGGTGTGTGGACGCAGGATGTTTGGTGTAAAATGCCTTTGGAAAGATAAAAGGCGATGGCAAGCTTTGAACAAAACTCCAAACCATTATCACTCCGTATGGTCTGGACAGAAGCATGGAATTGTTTTTCAACATGAGCAATAAAAGATTGTAAAATGGGAAAAGCAGAACTTTTATTGGACAACAAATGCACCCAAGTACACCTAGAAAAATCATCCACGATAGTGATAAAATATTTATGTCCGTTATAAGTAGCAGTAGGATATAGTCCCCATAAATCCACATGGAGCAGTTCAAAGATAGTCGTGGTTTTAATGCAACTGAAAGGAAAAGACAATCGAGAAAATTTAGCCTTATGACATATTTGACATATAATAGAACCATGAGCAAGTTTCCCATTACAATGAAGATCATAAATCAACTGCAAACGATCAAAAGGCAAATGTCCAAGTCTACAATGCCAAAGCTGTGTATTCAGTGGAGTACAAGAATTAGTATTCACATTATGGACAGAATGAAGAATATGAGGTTGATTACAAGAAACAATGGCTGAAGAAGAAAGACTATTAAAATTAGTGTTCTCAAGCACAAAGTAAAGGCTACCTCTCTCTCTACCAAGAACCAGAGGCCTCATTGCTTGGTCCTGAACAAAGCAATGCGAATGTGTAATTATCATGCTAGTATGATACTGAACACATAACTTTTGAACAGAAATCAGGTTGAATTCGAAATCAGGCACATGTAAACATTTGGTCAAAATCAAATTGCCATTGATTTTCACAGTTCCAGTATGTGCTACTAAGGCTTGCTTACCAGTAGGTAAAGTAATATGGAAAGGTTTATGTAATGGCTGAAAGGTTTGAAACAGAGCAAGAATAGAGGCTATATGGTCTGTTGCACTACTGTCAATGATCCAAACAGGTTTAACACAATGACTAAAGAAAAACAAACTATTACCTACAAAGAAGGCAGTTGATCCAGTAGTTTTGCCACTGTCAGTTCCCAAAGACTGACCACCAGTTGGACCAAATTTATTTAGCAAAAGCACCATTTGATCATACATCTCTTGGCTCATCCCTACGCTAGATTCTATAGAAGATCTTGAATTATCAACTTCATCACTCACAGCTGTTGGCCCCTCAATATCACGAATATCTAGTTGTACATTAGCTAGCAACCATTTACTCCTGTCCCACGGTTTAGCACCATTCCCAACTAGAGGATGTAATTTGAAGCATCTGTCTATAGAGTGGCCACAAACTTTACAAAAATCACAAAGGAACTGGGATCGCCTACCATTAGGTGTAATAACATACACTACACTCTTATTATCAGACACTTGACCTTGATTATCAGTGTTATTATACTTTGGTTGAAACACATTTGACTTCTGTTTTTGATAACCAACAGTAAAAGCAGCTCCATCAGACAAAACAATAGGTGATACTTCACAATCTCTTTGTTTCTCCTCTTGCAAGATCAACCTATAGGCTTGACTTAGAGTAGGCATTGGCTGCATCATTAAGATACTTCCTCTTGCTATCTTAAAATCCTCATTAAGACCCATGAGGAACTGTAGAAGCTACTAATCCTCAAGGAATTGGTTCATCACATTAGTTACACCACAAGAACTACACACTGGCAACTCAACTAACCCAAGATATTCATCCCATTTCGTCTTCATCTGAGTGTAATAACTACTCACAAACTGATTACCTTGAGAAATTCCTATCAATTCTTTTTGCGCCTGATACCTTCTTGGATCATTAGACAGTCCATACCTCTCCTTCAACTCAGTCCAAATATCAACTGCATATCTAAAACTTAAAATGCTATTACCTATATCTGGTTCTACAAAGTGTAAAATCTAAGAAATCACCAAATTATTACATCTTTCCCACTACATCTCCTGTATAGGTTCATTAATGGGCTTTGGACATGTGCCTTTAACAAAACCTAATTTATTTTTTGCAATCAAAGAAATCTCAGCAGCCCTTTGCCACTTGTTGTAATTATCACCATTCAACTTTTGTGTAGCAAGACTGTGATTCGAATGGGTTGAACTATGAATGTATAATTCACTATTAACAACAATTACAGAGGAAAATGGCGATTGAACTTCAGTACACATAGTCAAAGAAACTTTAATAACAAACGCTCAGAATCAAGGTGTAACAATGTCGCAACCAAAATTCAACAACACATTCAAAAATGCATCAGAAAAAAAAACATTGAAGAGATTGCACCTGGTTATGGCTCTGATACCATGATAAAATCTGAAGATTGGGATGAACACAATAGCGAACTTAAGCTCTCATCATGTAGAGAGTAAAACTTTATTTTTAGAATCTAATAAAAGAATCATTTTCAGCTCTCTTAATAAAGCCCCCTGTTTTTGGTTAACCACCAAAGCAAAAGAAGAAAACCTATCTAACAAAAGCTGAGTTGGCTAGCTAAAAAATGAGAATCGAAAAAAAGAAAAAGAAAAATATAAAATATAAACAGAAAAAGACGGGAAACCAAAATAAGCACCAACATAACCTGTGATTTTATTCTTCCTATGACTGCCTTGAATTTACACTAAATTGAGAAGTTAGATGATGCTTCTGATGTTAAGTCGATTGACTGGGACTAATGGAAGATGATTGGACCAAAGAAAGAAGTTTTGTTGGTGATTTGGGTGTGGCAACTTATGGAATGATGATCCTTGCATTTACTTATGTTGGTGTTGTGGGTAGTTAGATGCTTTTGGTTAATGTTGTTGGAAGGTGGCACTCTAATTGTGTGATTTCTAGGTGGTGCTACGATTGATATATATTGGGTGTGTGACATTTCATTGAAATAATGGAATTTTATTTTTTTATATCAAACCTGATCATTCACATGGTTTTTTTTAGACTATGTCCCTTAATTTTACCTCAATAATCATGAATTCATAATATTATAGATAGGACACGATCATGTCCTTTTGTACACAAGCAAGTCTAGTCTTCACACAGGCATGTCTGGGAAAAAACATCATCCTTTAATCTCCACTCAACTTTAGATAGTTATATGCTCCAGTGTACACGAGTGTGTCTAAACAAACACGTGCATGTTTGGTATCCATATGGTGGTGTCTGATCCAAATGCCATTCTTCAATCTCTAAAAGGTTACAGAGACTTACATTTTCCAAGGGATATGGTCGTGACCGATGCCTACATAATCGTATTCAATTCTAAGTGAGCATGTCTTTAAAAAAATTAACTCTAAATCCTCGTTTTCTTTCTCGATTCTACACAATTTTTTAAACGTGAATTAAACTAAAAACAAAATTAAAATAAACTTAGGGTGCCTCCTAATAACACTTTTATTTAACATTGTTAGCTTGATAGTGTTGTCATTCATTTTGCTTAAATTAGGTCCATCAATTGAATTTCTTCCACCTTTGCTACCTACATTTTATCAAGAAAAGGTTTAAGTTAATGACAATTTACCTTGAATATCTTAGAAGTTGCTAGGCTCTAAATTTCCATTATACCAAGAGGAAAAACTTGAGTAACAATAAAAGGACCTACCCATCGAGATCGTAATTTTTTGAGAAAAAGTTTCAACTTATAATGATATAAAAGCAACTTTTAACCAATTGAAAATTCCTTCCTAGAAACAAATTTATCATGTAAGAAAATTTTTCTCTTTATATATTTTTGCATTTTATAGGAATTATTATATTTTTTCTCAAGTTCTTGAAGCTGCAATTTCCTATGGTTACCATTTTGAATTAAGTTCATATTACAATGATTCATTGTCCAAAATACTCTATGTTCTATTTCAACATAGAGGTGACAAGGCATATCAAAAATCAATCTATATGGTGATATACCAATTGAATTTTTTTTATGTAGTTCGATATGCCCATAATGCATTAACCAACTATAAAAATTCAATCTTTTCTTATTCGACTCGTTGTTTTCCCAATGATGAGTTTAATTTTTTGATTGGAAATTTGTTATTGCCCATTTATTTGCGGATGGTATGGGGTGGCCACTTTGTGTATTACACCATAGTTTTGAGTAATGACTCCACTGCTCTTACATAAATGAGTCCTTTAATAAGTAATCAAGGCTTTTGGAACATTGTACTTACTAAAAATATAAGTTATGAAGAAACTTGCAATTTCCTTATAATCATCAGTCCATGTAGCCTTTGCTTCCACCTATTTTGACATGTAATCAATAGGAAAAAAATAAATTTCCAAAGGATGAAGGAAAAGGTCCCATAAATCCTATGCCTCATACATAAAAATTCACAAAATAATATTAGAGTTTGGGGCATCTCATTCCTTTTTGTAATATTATATGTCCTTTGGCACTATTCACATGACTTATAAAATAAGTTTGCATCTCAAAAAAAGTTGGCCAAAAGAAACCATATTCTAGAACCTTTCTTGTTTTCCTCTTGGCACTAAAATCTCCACCGCATGCATTAGAATAACATAAGGTTAAGATAGAAGAAATTTCATTTTTAGGCACACATTTTTTTATTAATTGATCAGCACAATGTTTCCATAAGTATGGGTCATCCTATAAATAGTATTTAACATTAGCTCTAAGCTTGTTCTTTGTGCCTTAAAACCATGTGCAAGAAATACGTTAGAGGCCAAGATATTAATAATGTGATCGTACTAAGAAACATTGATCTAGTTGAAAATAATTGTTCTTTTGAAAATTATTCTTTCAACATTGTGTTTGATTCAATGTGAGGTAGATGACTTAAATGATTTGTCACTTTATTTTCAATCGCGACCTTATCTTCTATTTTCAAATCAAATTCATTCAATAAAAAGATCCCCCTTATTAACCTTGGTTTTTTTTCTTTCTTATCATTACGTACCTAACTGTTGCATGACCTTTGTAACCAACAAGTATAAGCGAAATTTATCAAGTGCAAAAACTACTGCCAATAGTTCTTTTTCTGTGATGTAGTAGTTTCTTTGGGCTTCATTCAGTGTCATAGACACACAACAAAGTCATCCATGAAGATTTCAATAATGTGTTCCTCATAGTTAGAGAAAATCTAAACCATACAACATTGGAAGGTTGCTAGTGTGTTATATACTTCAAAAGGCCTGCATCTATATACAAAGGTACTGAACGGATAAGTAAATGCTATCTTTTCCTAGTCTTTTGGTACAATAGCTATTTGAAATACATTGAAAAACCACCTAAAAAGTAGTATAAAGCACAACTAGCTAACCTTTCTAGTATTTGATTGATGAAATTTAAATGAAAATGATCTTTATGGGTGACAAATTTTAACTTTTTGTAATTGATGTAAACATGTCATCCATTTTGTACTTAGGTAGAAATCAACTCATCATGTTGATTTTCCATAACTATCATTCCAGTTTTCTTTTATACAACTTGAACTATACTTACCCAATTACTATCAGAAATTGGATAGAATACTCTCACTTGAAGTGATTGTTAATTTCTTTCTTAGCAACTTTCATCATTAGTTGATTTAACCTCCTTCATGCTACCTAATTGACTTTATTTCTTCTTCAACCAAGATGCAGTGCATACAAGTAGATGGACTAATACCTTTAATATCTACAATAGTCCATCCTATGACTATTTTGAATTTTTCAAAAAGCTCCACTAGTTTCTCCTTTTGTCAACTTGCTTGAGATTATAATTGGTGAAGTATCTTCCTCTCCAAGGAATACATATTTTAAGTGTTCTGACATTGGTTTTAACTCCATTTTTAAGGCTTTGACAATTGAAGGGATGAGTTAGTCATTAGGCGTGGACATATCTAACTTCATGTATTTATACTATTGGTTTCATCTCCTTGAAGTTGCTCAATACAACCATACACTCATGCAATTCAAGATTAAGGAAAATATCAATATCTTCCTCATCAAAAAGACTTTTCCTTTATAGCTATTTCTAGCGTATCCTTCCCATCAAGCTCAAGCTAGTCTTATGCTAATGAGTCTAAAATGTCAACTACAAAAATAGAAAAATCATCATCAGGATACTTCATTATATCATATATGTTAAATTAAACAGTATTCTTACCAAATTTTATGGTCAAAGTACCATTGCAGACATCAATTGTTTTGGTCATTTTTAAAAATGGTTGTCCTAACAAAATTGATGTTGTTGGTTCATCATTTTCCATATCCAAAACACAAAAGTTAGCAAGAAATTTAATTTATCATTAACATGCACAAGAACATCCTCCACTAACCCTTTGGTATATGCATTGGACTTGTTTGTTAACTAAATAACCACTTTTATCTTTTCTAGTGGTCCTAAACTTAGTGATGAATAAACATAATACGTCACGACTTTAATAGATGAGCCTAAATCTAACATGACTTTCTTTATCTTAATATCGTCAATAGTACAAGGGATGAGAAATATTCTTTGGTCTTTGCACTTCTCTTGTAGATTTTTTCAAATATTATTTAAATATTTTGATAAAATTTAATTTTTAAATTTTTCTTATATTTTTTTATTGTGCAATTTTTTTTCAAAAATTTTGCATACCTTGACATTTTCTTTATGAAATTAACTAAGAGTATAATGAACTTGCATTTTCAGAAATTTTCATAAAGATCTTAATTTCTTTCAATTTTTATCATCTTTTAGAGCTTTTAGAAATGGAGGTTCAGGCTTAAAATTTTTCATTAGACGAAACTTATCTTACTTTGGTTCTTAATCAGCCAAATTAGGTGTTAAACTTTGGTTTTTAGCTCCATTTTGGCCCCTTTTAGTGCAGGTTACACCTCAAGTTTTGTCTCTAACTCCTTATCGTTTCTTAATACCATAACACTTACACTTTCTCTTAGATTTATCACTATTTAAGAGGGAAATTAATTGTTGTTTTGGTTCTCCAAATGATGAATGCTAGTGGCCATTTTCCCTACTTGAGTCTCTAAATTTTTAATACATTATTGAGTTTTTAGTTAAAATTTGTATGTGTCTTGTTGAAATTTCAAAGTGTTAGTAGCCAAATTTTTAATTATGTCATCAAGGGACATACCTGAATAAGATATTTGAGCATGCAATGACTACCTTAAAGAATGGGGTGGCTTGTATTGTTGAAAATGAGTTGCAGGTTGATTTAATGGTGTGTTACTATATCAAAAAATTGGATGGTCTCTCTAGCTGGGGTTGTATGTGTTGAAATATAGATTGTATTGACATTGAGGTAGTCCTGTAAAACCTCCTGTTGCATTTGCTTTCTCTATGGAATCTTCTTATAAGGTTAGACATATCATTTGGAAGTTCTACCACCGAGCATATCCTACAAGCCTATGCAATTTCTATTTTTCTTACAACCAATTGATGAATAGGTGCACTAAAATCATCCATTTGTTTTTCAAGAGAAGAATTGTTTACCTTATTAACTCGTCAAGTCAGGTGGTCTATTATGGCATTAAACTGTTAGGAATTGGAAGCCATATTAGTGATCAATGTGCACACCTAATTAAATGTTTTGTCAACAAGTGCTTTTCCACTAACATTATTGGTAATACTCCTTTTAGTTGGTAAAATTCCTTCGTAAAAATATTGAATCATGAATTGTTCGCTAATTTGGTTATATGGACAACTGATGCACAACTTTATAAAATTCTTCCAATACTTGTACAATGACTCTCAAATAGATCATCAAATGCCATAAATCTCCTTCTGAATGCTTGTGTCCTTCCAAGCTGGAAAGAAATTTTCTAAAAATTACTTCTCCATTTTGTTCCATGTCGTAATATTAGTTAGTGGTAAGTAATATAACCAATCTTGAGCATTATCTTCCAAAGAGAATAACAAAGCTCTTAATTTGACTTGATCTTCAATAATGCCATTACGCTTCATTCCCGTACATACAACATGAAAATTTTAAAGATGCTTGTATGGATCCTCACCTACAGTACCACAAAAAGTTAGCAGCAAATGAATCAAACTAGATTTTAATTCAAAAGTAGCAATTGCATCAAAATTAGGAAAAGTTATGCAATGAGGTTGTTGGTTCCAATTTGGTCCAACGAGTTCTTATAGTGTTCAGTTATTCACCACAATTTTTTTCATTTTACCAATTATAGTGTTGCACTTTTTTCAAATAATTGTTTCTTTCCTTAGTTTTTTTGCAATCTTTTTTATATTTGAATTATGTTGTAAATTAACTTGTTTCAAAGATCTCGTAACAAATATACAAACTTAGGATTTCCCATCAATGACACTAAAATTAACTATCACTTGCACCCCAATTAATTCTCAATTTCTTATAATAGAAAAATATAATATAGGAAAGTAGGAGTCCATCTCACAAGAAATTCTAGTTTGTTAATCTTTATAAAAGAAAACATTCAATAAATGGAAGGTTATGATAATATATAATTTATTGAGAAAGACAATAATAAAATGAGAATTATTAATAAAACAAACCTTGGTTTACTATTTCTTCCACCTTTGGAACTATGATTAATCATCAGTCCCAAAATAGTTATTTCATCAATCGTATATTCGATATAGTACTAAATATTTGTTGTTCCTTAGGATTAGTTAACATAAAACACATAGTTCAATTAGCTCTTATTATTTAACAACCTTAGGTACAATCTAAAATGTAATTTAACAATTACTTTAACAAAAGAAAGACCATCAAAACAAGATAACATAGTATTCTTGGTTGCTTTTAATATAGTTAAATGCTTTTCTTGAAAGTAATAATTTCTAATGCAGTAAATTAAAACTTCTAGTTCCTAAAAATGATTAAAATAATTGAATTTTTATATATTCAGATTTTAATATAGAAAATGATGATTTTAATTATTAAACTAATTGTACATATTAGAAATCAATCGAAAATAATCATTAAAAAGCATAGAAAAGCAATCCATTATATGAATAATTGAAATACTTCACATTTAAGACTGAACTGCCTCTCAATCTTCAAAGTTTCAAAAGACTCATACTTCCTTTAACCAAGCTAAAGAAAATTAGCCAATAATGGCCATAACCATTACTAACATCTAATGAACATAAAAGTACTCTAACGTCTAATAAGAACGAGAGTGATGACTTTGTAAGAAGTTGGAATTTTGATGATTTGCTCCTTCACCTTGGCTCTTTTATAACCACTTTAATCTATGTGAAAATATTTTTATGGTGATTCCTTGGAACCCCCAAATCATAACTTCATTGATTACCATCCAAATTTGGCCAAGATAAGATTATAAAAACTTTAAACATATTTTTCTCTTACATATTTGAAGCTTAAAAGTTACATTTTCTATTAAATATGCCTATGCCTAAGATCACATCTGAACTTTTTTTTTTAGATTTTACTTTGAATGCAATAGTCTGATCTAAATCTATAAAATAAATAGTTTTAACAGCCTTAATCTTCTTGATTCCCCATTAATAAATGGTGATATTGCTCCTTTATATCAAATTTCAAATTTGAATTAAGAACCAATGGTTTTATTATAAATGATTGATTTTGAATATAGTAAGACAAGCTTATGGAGGATTTGAATGCTCGGAATTAAGCAAAATTATGACACATCAATATAAGTATACAATCTTAATGATTTTAAGCATTTGTATACAATATGTTTATTTAGTTGAGGTTGAGAATGTGTAAAAGGAAAAAAAAGTTAGATCAATGTGTTATATTTGTTTCCAAACCAGTAAGACAATGTTGCTTCATCTATTCATTGCAGTTAGCTCGTTACACGCTAATAAACATTTCAATGATAAGATTTAGATTCATCAACTATGTTTAATATGTTTTGAGAGCATATACTTTCATACGCAATTTTTTATTTTTATATGAATTTATTAATTGAATTTAGCATGTCTTTATTTATTTTATATAGAAATGGTGGGAAGTTCAAGCACTTATGGTAATAAGATTTAATAATCAAGTTTGGGCTTATTCTAGATTGGTTTATAAAATTAAGAACTATACCACTTTTTGCATTTTAATAAACATTTGACATGTAGCGGAATCACCAAATTAAAAAAAACAATTAGCTAGGATCAAAGGTGATATGGAGCCTTGTAAGAAAGTTAGTGATGACGTGAAATGACAAATAAAAACTTTGATTGAAGAGTATCAAAGTAAGAAAGACATAAGGCAAGGACTTAACTACGAAATTGGTAATGGAAGTTCATTTTACGGTGATAAGGATGAATTGACAATGTTGAAGGTGGTATTCCTGCCCAACAAGGAGGATTGGTATAGAAGAAGACAAGTTTCTAACTTTTTTGCTCTACAAATAACTCCTAAAGTTTAACCTTTAACTCATAGTGCTTTATAATCAAGCAACTTATAATATGAACATGAAAATGACTAGTTGGTGATATGGTACAGGTGTATCATTCAATGTTGCTCAGTCTTACTATTATCAGCCTTTGACATAGGCTATTATCTTTTACAATCTAGGATATGAAGCTCCTTTAATTGATCACCACATTGGTAATCTTCTGAGCAACTTTGTTTTTGAAATAAAAATTCATTTGGATGAAAGAAGAATAACAAGTAAATTATAGGCATTTAATCATATGTGATGGTTAGACAAATAGAAGACTTAAACCTATTAATAAGTTTTTTGGTTTATTCTATTTAAGGGGACGATGCTTTTAAAGTCCATTAATGCATCTATTCTTGTTAGATATGTTGGTACTTTGTTTAAGATACTAGCTGAAATTGTGAATGAAATAGGGGCTACAATCATTATACAATTCATCATTGATAGTGATTCTGCTTATAAAACAGCTGGAAAAAGGTTGCAAAGCAAGTATAATTCTTTGCATTGGACTCCTTATGTTGTACATTACATTGATATGATATTGGAAAATATGAGAGTTTGTAGATACTTTCCTATCATTAATAAAACTTTACAACAAGTAAAAAAAGTGACAAAGTTCATATATGATCGTGCATAGTTTTTGAATTTGATGAGAAAAAATTTCATCAATGGTAGGACTTTGTATTATCCTACCATTACAAGGTTTGTCATTTTTTTAAATTGTTTTAGTGTTTTGTTTTAATGAAGAAAGAGCTGAGTTTTACAAGTGATAAGCAAGTTATATTTCAGTATACTAGATCTAATGTTGGAATGAAGGTTTCTAGAATTATAATTGAATATTATAAATTTTGTTCTTAATTTCAATTTTTCATCTAAGTTTGTGAGCTTTTGGTAAGAGTACTTCATCTAGCGGATAATGATGAGAATAGGTGAAAGAAGTAATCAAGGCCAATCTAAAGTATTTGTATTCTTTGTATACACCTTATCTTGCAATCATCAATGAAAGATGCGAAAGGGAATTTTACTCTCTATTGTTTGCTATTAGAGCATTTTTTAAATCCTAAGGTCTATTTTATAATAGGTTTTACAAAGAAACCTAAAGTTAATAGTAGAATGCAATTAACCATCACAATAATTGTTTACCATAAGATGATATAAGATCTTCTTAGCTCACAAATGAAGTCATACAAGGATATGTATGGTGATGACCATTGTAGTTTTTTAAAGAGACAAATTTGTCAGGTACATATTTCTTCACTTTTATTACTTGTTTGAAATTTTAATCATTATTTTATTTTATTTATAAGGTTACTTTTATTGTCTTATAATTGCTTCGTAGGACCAATTTAGAATTCGTGTTTAAGAATTTCAAAGGTTTGCAATTTGAATTATAAATCAATGTTTGAGTGCAACTGGGCATGAAGCTATTTCAATTCGTCCATTCCAAGAAAAGAAATTGATTGGAATACAAAGATGTAATGATTGTTCTTTGTTATATACAATTTAAAGCTTTAAGAAATATATGTTATTATCATTATTAAGTTGAACACAATTTCTTGTAATTTCTTAATAATTTAATTTTATTTGTTTACTAGGATTCTTAATAAAACAAGTAAATGTATAGATCCAATGTCGTGATCACATCAAATTTTTTTTATCATATTGGGCTTTTGAGGAACCAAGTTTCATAGATGAAAGTGCCTTAGAAGATAATATTAGATGAGAAAGTAATGACATGACATTTAGTGCAATAAATTTGAATGATAATAATGATGAGACTCCTGTCAATGATAAAAATTTTGTACTAAATAAAAACTGAGATTCAATGTGATTTGAATAGATATGTTATTAAATGAAATTCCATTTTTTTTCATTTTTCTCTCTTTTCTTTTAATTTTAGATGTATTTGATATATATGTTAAATCCTATGTATGCAATACAAACATGAAACTTTTAACTATAAGTGTCTTTGTTTTATGTTTCACTTTCACTTTGTTATGTTTCTTGGTATGAACTCTTGTTTTAATGTTTATGGAGTCATACACCCATATTATTTTAATATATGATATGTTGATGTAATTATTTTTACTCTATGATGTAAATTGTAACATTTTAAGTATTTTTGCGTTATTCTTAGTTCTACACTGATGTGATAATTGAAAAATCTTTCTCTTATATAATTGTAGTTATTATTTATATATGAAATATGTGAAAAGTAATATTAAAAGAAATACAGAGATAGTTATTATTTTAAATTCATATTTTCCTTCAAAACTTTTTAAATTTATATTATTATAACTTTTAGAGAGATGATTGATATAAAATTAAAAATTATATAGTCCAATATATTGATGGACTATTTTGTAACTCGTAAAAAATTTAAGGAATATTTTGTAATATTTAAAAATTATTCGAAATGATACTTGATATTGATTGGTATTGATACTATAATATACTAGAACTAAATCTGATATTGGTATTGGTATGATATTCATAATATTCGTTAAGACCCTCACAAAAATAACTTTTAGATAGCATACAAGACAACATGATACTTCTAATTGTAGAGATTACAAAGATAATGATGCTCAATCATATAACACTAAGTTTTTTTTTTCCATTTTTGCAAGGCTCAATTCCAGGAGATACTAAGGTGTAGGTGCTCACTTAAAATAACCACTGGGTATGGCCATTCCATATGAGCAGAAGAACTATGGCAATTGTGGAGCAGATGCTAATGTATTCGCCAGATATGAGGTAGGAGGATGAAGTTAGAAGTTACACATCACATAAATTTACAACGCAATCGTGTAAACAACTACTATTTGTTCCACTCTTTGCAAGTTGATATGGGGATTTGAAATTTACATACGCACTCGTTTATACTCTAGTTAGTAGCTGGGCAGAAACTGAGAACTAGAGAAATTCCAGATTCCAGATCGATCATACCCTTTGTGTAGTGAGGAAGATGAGTATTTGGATAATCTTTTCTTTGGTTACTCTTGCATAAGACATCTTTGGGGTGTAAGAGATAAAATATCAACACGTGCGATGATAAATTTGAATAAGGAAGGCCCAAGTCCCAGATCTGCCATTAGCTCCAGCCCAACATCTAAGCCTCCTCATAGCAACAGAATACACTTGCAGCATACACAATCCCTATAGCTTTTTAGTTGTAACAAACTAAGCTGTACGGATACGAAATTCTTTTCTCTGTAACAAACAATACATCTCTGTATAAATATTCAACCAATGAATGGAAAATGCAGAGATTACATCATAACTTTTCTCTCCTCATATTCTTACTTTGGGGTAAGTTTTTTCTTCAATTTTAACCTACAAGATTGAAATTTTGCCTGGAAAGACTCCTTGGATTGGGTCAATAAACTAAACTGGCAAAACAAAATGGATCAGAAAGCATTCAAGATTGGTTTTAATGCTTTTTTCCATGCTAGTGCGTTTCATTTGGAGATTGAGGAACACAAAGATCTTTGGGAAAGTAGAAGATTACAAGAAATTTAGCTAAAATGAGTTTTATCTCAAGCTATGGATGACAATCCTGTCAGCTCCCTATCTGTCAGGCAAGAGTTGGTACTTAGTTAAGAAAGGATGAATAGCTAGCTATATATTTTGTATAAACACTAACCATAAGAGTTGTATATCTTCTCCTTCATAATTTCTCTTACTTAATTCCAAGAAAAGGAATTTAGGTTTTCAAACAATTATTTGGATTATTTAATTTTAAATTATTAACTCCTCAATTGACCTACGCTAAATACATCATTTGTAAATTATTATATATATCTAAAAATTTATCTAATAAATAATTAAAAAGTAACAATGACATATTCTTTTTGTTATAAAAATAAAGGTAAACATTGCTTATGTTGCACGAAGTTTTTAGGATATTAGTAGCCCACTAGAGTAGGCTATAAAAGAAAATAGGCTTGGGCTAGAAAGTAGGTAAGTCCAAGGCCTAGCCCATATTGAAGCCCGTAAGCAAGTCCAAGGCACAAACAATCTCTCTCTTTTTTAAAAAATAAAAAAGAAAAAAGGGTTTCCTTTGTAAGCTATCATCTCTTTTCTACAAAGGCTCGCGAGTGGAAACCTACGGAGTGACCAAAACGAAGACTGCTCTGTGACTCAGAGACGTTGGAGCTTAAGCATGGTGCACGTCTCCTTCTACCGCAACTGTAATTTCTCTTTTCTCTGTCTTAATGCTTATATGCACTTGGATTGGTGAACTCGATTATGTTTTTGTATGTGCCTTTATCTTTAGTTTATGTTGCTTGGATTGTAGTCTCCTGGAACTACGGGTGGTGATTTGTATGATTGAGTCGATCTCCTTGATCTGAAGACGGGTTTTCAGTTTTTGTGCGATTAGGTTTGGGTTTGATCTAAGGAGTTTTTTCTTTTTTCTTTTTGGGTGAAGATATGTACCACTTTGGTTCGCTAGGTAAATTTTCACCGTCTTTTACCTTAAAAAGGTTTTTAAAAGGTCATTTAACTGTACCTGCATTGAGGCTAAATGGGTATATTAATTTATCTTTTTTCTTCCAAGGTTGTTAGTGAAATTTAGTGCTTGAAATTTCTAATCATTTTCATGTGGATACTGGTTACCTTTTGATTTGAACTGCAAAGATATGAAAGTTACGTTGTTGAAAACCTACCGGTATTGTTGATTTGGACTATATTAATTGATTAAACAACTTAAGAAGATCAACCAAACTTTTTTTTTTTTTTTGAAAATTTGGAGGCGGGGTGTGTTTATGATTATGTTTGAATCTACTTTGTTTCACATATGATATACTGCATGAAGAGAAAAATTTTCATTTGCATAAAACTTGCTGTTATATTCCTGATTTTGGACTGCAACTATTGAACTTCAGATGGAAAAACATTTAAGAAGCCTCGACGTCCCTACGAGAAGGAGCGTTTGGATGCAGAGTTGAAACTTGTAGGAGAGTATGGTCTGCGATGCAAGAGAGAGCTCTGGAGAGTGCAATATGCCCTGAGCCGTATTCGTAATGCTGCTAGAACTCTTTTAACTCTTGATGAGAAGGATCCGCGCCGTATCTTTGAGGGTGAGGCCCTTCTCCGCAGAATGAATCGCTATGGGCTTTTGGATGAGACTCAGAACAAACTTGATTATGTCTTGGCCCTGACTGTGGAGAATTTCCTTGAAAGACGCTTGCAGACACTTGTGTTCAAGTCTGGTATGGCTAAGTCTATTCACCATGCAAGAGTGCTTATCAGGCAGAGGCATATCAGGTGAACTTGATCTCTTTACTGCTAATGGTAGAAAGGAAATTATTTTATTGGCATTATATATGATGTTTTCTTCTGTACTTGTGGAGAATTTAGAAGACAGGAAGAGGTGATTTTTAATCTTGAATTTTTCTTTAAGGCTGGTGGAACTCTCTTCAGCTTTAAGATATAAAAATTTGTGACTAAATGCGGCAGCATAACCTCCAGAAATTATGTCTGGCTGGTTGTGGTGAGTGTTTATTTTGATTTTCATGGTGTCATGACTAGTGTTATGGACCTAGCAGATGATTGAGATCATGATGAGCTTGGAATATGAGGAATAAAGACGGTTTTTTGATGGTTGTATTCTCTTGTTTGAGTATGCAGTGATATTATCTTATAGGTAAAAGACTTTATAGTCTTACCTTTAAGTTAGTAAAAGGTTGTAGCATTTTTCCTTCTATTATTCTGGGATGATAATCATATAGATATTAGCTGTAAACTCTAGAAACACTATTTATATGAGAAAATTAATACTAGGTTTCAATTTTTTTCAGAGTTGATCATCCGCTTTTAAGCTCTTCTTCAAGTGAAGCGTAAATTATCACTATGAGAGATGGGATGTTATAGCCATAGGCTTATCTGCGATTGCAGAACCTAAATACCCATAGAATAATTCCTCTAGGATGGAGTTTTTTTGTTCAAGTTTGTTGCTTGGCGCTACTCGAGGCCTATACAAGATTTGAATGATTTTATCTACTCTATTTTTTATGAAATCTTACTGATAACAAATGATTATTGGGTTTTTTATTTTTAGATTTCTTGAACATGATTATTGGCTTGTTTCCACCAGATTACATGCTCTTACTGTCTTAGTCCTCTTTGATGGACAGCACTGCTAATGTAATTGATACTTGTTCCTGGTTGGCAGGGTTGGGAGGCAAGTGGTGAACATCCCATCGTTCATGGTGAGGGTTGATTCACAAAAGCACATTGATTTCTCATTGACAAGCCCATTCGGTGGTGGGCGCCCAGGCAGAGTGAAGAGGAAAAACCAGAGGGCAGCTGCTAAGAAGGCAGCAGGTGGAGACGGAGATGAAGAGGATGAGGAATGAGCAATCATTTTAGATTCTTTTGAATGTACTAGCTGATTTGGTTTATAAACACGGGTTATAATTGTGTTTGACGATGATGCATGAACTTGTCTATTTTTGACCGTTGTCATGTGTTAGATTTTCATTCAAATGACTAAAAGATTGGTTTTTTTTTTTGTCCTCTTAAATTATAATTTTGGGTACATCATTTGTTGTCAGATTTTAACAAGCACTGCAGATATAACCTTATGCCAACTAACAATGAAGAAAAAGGAATGGGATTGAAGATGGAACCCTACCCTACTACTCTTGACTAGTACACGGCATGAAAATCCGCGCTGAAAGTCAAAACCATTTCTGTTAATCTAATTTCCGAGCCATAGATTATCGACGCACATGAATACGTCTTCGTAGACGCCATCTAATAATATTTTCATTTCCTCGAATCATCTCCTCAAGAAG
Source organism: Erythroxylum divaricatum (assembly GCA_025434745.1). Classification (NCBI taxonomy): domain Eukaryota; kingdom Viridiplantae; phylum Streptophyta; class Magnoliopsida; order Malpighiales; family Erythroxylaceae; genus Erythroxylum; species Erythroxylum divaricatum. Next base: position 25,065,590 of record JANTPM010000007.1, read on the forward strand.
GTAGTTCCTTTACCAAGCCTAGAACAAGAAGACCAAATTGTTTCCATGGAGCCCATCAACATCTTAAGAGGCTATGGCAAAGTTAATTCCAACTTTGAAGATGCCACCTTTATCCGGCCACCACAAAGAAAACCTCTGATCACTACCCTCGCTATCTTTGCTATCCTTCTCCTGACCCTTGTCATCTCTCTGATGCTTGCAGCTCTCATCTACGAGAGCGTCACCGAATCACCAGAGTCTCCTTTTCTCTCCTCCTCCGATTCAATCAGAGTAGTCTGCAACGTGACTCGGTACCCCAACTCGTGCTTCACCAGCATATCCTCTCTTAACACCCCAACAAAACCCGACCCAGAAGCTATCTTCAACCTCTCTCTTCAGCTCTCCCTCAGAGAGCTCTCAAAACTTTCCTCCCTCCTCCAAACATGCAATTGCACTGGAATCGATGACTGCGTGACTCAGTTTGACGACGCGTTGGGTAGACTCAATGACTCGGTGTTGGCCATGAAGGTTGCCCCTGGAGAGAAGGTGTTGACTGATGAAAAAGTCAACAACATCAAAACTTGGATTAGTGCTGCTATGACTGACCAAGAGACATGCTTGGATGGCTTGTCAGAGATGGGATCGACGGTGATTGATGAATTCAAAGCTGAGATGGAAAGGGCAACGGAGTTTATGAGCAATAGTTTGGCAATTATTGCGAATATGCAGATCCTTCTTGAAAAGTTTGGTCTCAAGATGTACTGAAAGTTTTCGTTCTCACGAGGCTTTTGGTGAGTGTCAAAGTATGTGATCTTGATTTATATTTCATATAAATCTGTACACCAAGTTCAATTTTTATTATTCCGTTTGTTGATGTTGTACAAATGTTGTTTCTGGGATTTTATGGTGGTAACTGGAGACTTTAATTAGCTGCTGAAGATGTTGATTTAATGCCAAATTACTCCGACTTTCAAGTCTTGCCATGCGAGGAGAAGGAAGATAACCAGTTTTAGGAAATTCTTAAGGATTCGTGAAATTACGACCATGAAGTCTTCTTACAAACTTCCAATGTCTTAACCATCTGATTTAAGCTTATATTTTCGATTGTCTCTTGTTTCCCTGCCTTCAGGATGCACATTTTGTTCCCTTACCTAACTCCTGCTGTACTAAAGTTGAATTCTTCTTCCTAGCAATATTTTAGTACTGCTTGGTATGCTTAATCAAGGCTTTTCTAAATTCTTCAGACTCGGATATTCTAAAAGGCTAAACACTGGACTTAAATTCATAATTTGTGTGCTTAAGCAAGGTTCTTTTCAGTTCTTCTAATTGATATCGCATTACTCTGGACATTTGAAAGGGAGCACTGAACTCAATACATTATCTGTGCCAATGTTCAAAATTGTATTATGTTGTTTTGAAATCGCGTGTGCTGTTCATTCTGAAATAAATTTTCTTCCAGATAAGCTCACATCCCATCCCAAGAATCCATCTTGTGTTGGCTGCTTATTTCCTCTGAAATTTATTGGGCCCTGACCACGTTACTTCTCCAAATCTTAACATGTTTAGGATGACAAGCATCAGTAGTTGCCCACAGACATTGGGGTATTCCGGGTTAAATTATCAATACATGGAAAAGAAGCTTTATTTGCTAAAATTCAGGTTCTTTTTTCTCAACTATCATATGGTTACTCGATTATTTTTAGTCTGTTGAATTGTGATTACTGTACAGCTATAATAGCATTAGATCTTTTCTATTTTAGTACAATTAATTATTCCGTTCAGTTATTATATAGATAATTTTAGGACTATTATTAACAATGTTGTTCGTCTGTATGATTATTTTTAGTTCATGAAAAAATGATTGTAATGAACTGGAGAATTTGTTGACACGAGATTCTCTAATACACATGCGATGAACTGATAATACGTATAGAGATTTTACCATGTATGCCAATGATGTATCAGCTTCTGTTTTATTAGTGCATGGAAGGTCTGAATTATTCTTCCCATGACCCTCATGGACTTCAGATTTGGATAAAATTCCTGCTGATTTTTTTAGAATGTACTTGAGTAAGATTGTTCAGTCTCTTAATGTTTATAGTCCATTTGATCAGGAGGATTTTGTTACAGATTTGAAGTGTTGATTCTTCCAGTTCATTATTTGTTTGTCAGCACAATGTTGTTTTGCAAGCTTTAATAAGGGAACAACCTTTAATTAAAGGTTCAGAATCTGATACTGGTTGTCTGAGTTGCACGCCTTTTGCTTCTCCTTCTGTTTCTAGTTCTTAACAGCTTTTATATAGTTTGTGTTTAGGTATTGCTTTGTAAAATTTACCATTGATGTAAGACTATTAGCTGGGGTTTGCTACAGTAGATTAAATGACGTGTTCATTGCTATCCTATTCATGTTTTATGCTTTGGGATTAAAACCTGAAATTGATCTGAATCACATGGAACTCTTGAAAAATGACTCGAGTTGGAACAACCAACACATATGAAAGTTGAGATATTATATGTAGTTTCGTAGCGATAATATGATTTTTGTTGGGAGTGAGTTTATTAGGAGATAAATCTTGTGTTGCATGTGGTTTGGACTTTTGGTTCAGAAGAAAAGGACACATATATGGTTAGTTTATACTATTGCAACCAAGTTGGTTGAAATTTTATGTATGACATTATTATTTTGATTAATAAAGACGTTCTTTATTTTTATATATTATGTTAATTACAATTGATATTTTAATAACTAAAGAAAAAATCTTTAGAATAAGTATTGTGTAACTGAAATTATCAATGTTTTAAAAACCGGACCAGATCGTCTTGTTGGAATCCCACCCCAGTGAGTCACATGTTGACGTCCTACGTGACATCAAGGCGCTCATCCCACAAGATTGATGTGCCAACACCAAGTCAAACTTTAAAAACAAGCTCATTTCACTTACCTCCGAATATAATTAATGGTAGGTCATAAAAGAATTTTAATAAGACTTTTTCATAATATTTGTTTCTCATTGCTTTAAGGTTCTAACGACAATAAAACACTCAATTTGGTTCAGAAATAAAGAAGTATTAGCCAAAATACTTCAGGGTTAAACTTAAGCTGAGACTGAAATACTACACCCTAATCACTCCTAAAATTAAAAAAAAAATTTGGGCCTAAATTGATCTTTGATTCTTTAAAAAATATTGTAGCTTCAAGACTCTAGTTTGTTTAGCAACAAAAATCAACTTAATTGGAGCTCTACAGATCAAAATATCGCCAAAAGATTGAAGTCTGTTTAGAAAAATATTCGATCCTTTACTTTGATTTAATCCATAAATTTTCAATTAATATCAAAAACTCTAGATTTTTATGGAGAGGTAGTAAATTTTCTTAG
>JANTPM010000007.1:25138163-25148752 GCA_025434745.1 Erythroxylum divaricatum
CAAAATCGAATCGAATGTCTTGACACTCTTTCATCCGATCTCCTGCACGAAACCTGGAGATGGGGATGAAAGGGGGGGTGAGCTCGGAAGCTCGTGGGTAACATATTTATAAACTGAATAATAAGCAGAAATCAATTTTCATAAACCTTTTGCCAAAAGGCTTAGTTTTCAAACTTTTCAACTTTCAAATATTTTTCTCAAACCCTTTTTAATTTTCCAAACATTTCATATCAAATTTCTATAATTTCATGGTTGAAAACCCTTTTTCTCATTTTTCAAAATTTCTCATAAAAATGAATGCAATCACATCAGATCACAAAACACAAAAACTCTTCTATGTGAATCTTAATCATTCTAGATAGAGAATCGACGACACTATTCTAGGTCCCCTACTTGTATTCAATCATGTAGTCATAACCCATGAGTCTTGGTAGCCATCTTGCTTATACCGGAGTGGTGATAAGTTATTCCAATAAAAACTTCAGACTCTTCTGATCAGTCTTCACGATAAAAGATTGTCCTAGGAGATATGGTCATCACTTTCAAAACGCTTTTGTGATGACCAACATCTCCTTCTCGTAGGTTGAATAATTAAGAATGGTACCTTTAAAGCTTCACTATATAAGGTGATGGCTCTGTGATCTTGCATGAGAATTGCTCCCAGTCCACAACCACATGCGTCACATTTCACAACATATAGATGAGTAAAGTCTGGTAGTCTTAGAATCGGTGCTTGGATTAGGGCGACCTTCAACTGCTTGAAAGCTAATGTAGCTTCTTCTGTCCAAACAAATCCCTCTTTAGTTAATAGGTAGGTCAGGGTTGCAACAATCATAACATAATGCTAAATGAACTTACGGTAATACCCTGCTAGGCCTAGAAATCCACATACGTCTCTGACTATTTTTGGAATACACCAATCCTTGACTGCCTGTACTTTTGAAGGATCTGATAACATGGCCCAATTATTCAACAAGTTGTACTCCAAAGACACATTTACTCCTCTTAGCATACAACTGATGTTGGTTCATAATTGATAAGACAATTTGGAGATGTTCCAGATGTTCCTCCCAAGTCTTTGAATACACCAGGATGTCGTAAAAAAAAACCTACCCCCGAACCAACACAAATAAGGATGGAACAGATCGTTCATCAAGCTTTGAAAAGTTGACGGGGCATTGGTGAGCCTGAATGACATGACATAGAACTCATAGTGCCCATCATGTGTCCAAAATGCCTTTTTAGGATATCGGCATCAAACACCCTGATCTGATGGTACCCAAATCATAGATCATGTTTAGTGAAGAAATATGCACCATAAAGCTTGTCCATCAGCTTGTCTATTGCAAGAATTGGGAACTATCTTTAACTACTACTTTGTTGAGAGACCGATAGTCAACACAAAACCTTCAGAGAAAGGGCTATTGCTGAGCCTGATCAAACCAATTTCTAACAATTCCTTAACATGCCTTTCAATTTCTGATTTTTGGTAACGGGGATAGCGATAGGGTCGCACATTCACCGATTTGGAATTTTGGATGAGAAGGATACGATGATCTTGAGTGCAAACAGGAAGGAGACTATTAGGCATTTTAAAGACACTAGAGAATCGAGATAAAAGGGTGTTCAAATCTGGTGGAGTTATTGAGGATTCGGTGGAAACTGTTTCTGTAGTTAGCTGTTGGATGAGGAAACCTTCTCCACATAAAAGATGGGAATTAATGGTTCCTGATTCTTTTTTGGTTAGGGCCTCCATCTCTTATTGTTTTAACCTATGGAAAACATATTGAGCCCCTTTATAAGTAAAGGCCATCTTTAGCTTTGCATAATTGGTCTCAATTGGGCCTAAAACTTAAAGCCACTGAACACTCATTACGATTGGATAAGTAGCCTTGGGCAGCACTAAGTAATCAGCTTCAATTAAACATTCCCTATACACAAAGTTTCACGCCTTTACATACCCCTGAGCATTCAATTCTCTCTTAGTTAGCCATGATGATGTGAAACCTCTTCCCATAATCAATTGGCAACCCAAACTTTGTTTTCATCCTTCCATCAATAAAATTATGTGAACTTCCCCCATCTATTAGAACCAAAACATCTTTGTTTCCAATTTTTTCCACCACCCTAAGAGTTTGGGGATTTTGTCTACCAAAGATTGCAAGGAGTAAGATTTTAGGAGTCACCTTTTCCCCGTCCCTCGTTTTATCGTCTTATTCAATACCCATAGGAACTTCCATTGCATCTTCAATCATAAAAAACTGTGGTTGTATGTAACGATGGCCAAGAACAAACTTTTCATCACAGTAGAAACATAGGCCTTTTTCTCTCCGTTCCTTAGCCTCCTGCGATTTTAGCTTCCGAAAGTTCGGTGTCCCTGCTTTCAACATAGGTGCAGCTCCTAAAATGCCAGGGTTCGCAGAATTTGATGGTGGTCGAACTTCGGGAATGAAGTTGGCCGACCTAGGTGTAGTTCGTTTCTATAATTGGTTCCGCTCCTCTATTAACTTTGCAACACTAATGGCTTCTGCTAACGAAGTGGGATGCTTGATCGTGACATCCATTCTGAACTCATCCTTTAATCCGGCAATAAAACAACCTCTTTTAAATGACTCCGACAAGCCATCCACCTTATTAGAGAGCTGTTCGAAACTCTCTTGATATGCTTGCACCGTACTAGTCAGTCAAAGGCATGTAAGTGCTTTGGTAGGGTCCTCAAAATCTGTTGGACCGAATCACTGTAAAATCGCTTTATTGAATTTAGTCCAAAGCATAGGTTGTCGATCCTTTGAGTACCATCTATGCCATTGTAGTGCTAGTCCTTGCAAATGAAAAGATGCCACGGAAACTCGAAACATACCTTCATTGTATATCTCCTGACTGTCCAGCGAATTAACGTAGATGGTTATTCTTGGCAAAATCACGATACAAGACTAAATTTCATTTGGCTATTAACATTACTCCATTTCAAGTTGTCCATGGTTTTTCACCTCCATTGTATACTCCATATATATTTCGCGAGCGACTCTTCTGTTTTAGCAATGGATCAAGTTTTGTTAGATAAAGAAATTATGATCAATATTTGGCATGTTCATTTACAACGAGCACAAAATCGGTTGAAGAAAATCGTTGATCACCATCGAATAGAGAGAAGAACATTGGTGGTGGGCGATTACGTTTATCTAAAGCTACAACCTTACCGTCAACAAAGTCTTAAGAGACGTCAATCGCAAAAGCTGGCGAATTTATTCTATAGTATAGCCCCTTCAAGATCATTCTGAAGATAAGACCTGTCAAATATAATATTAATTGATTTGCCAGAAGATAGTAGGATTCTCTGATTTTGCAATATCTTCGCTAGTATTACCGTCATCTTTGTTAATAGGAATTGATGATTGTAAACGATGTAGAATTAATAATACTTAAATACTAATACATCAAACACTTGTTGCGCAGCTAGTTATCATAGTCGTTAATGTAACGGTTGGGGCTGGAAGTGAGAGCATACTAAGTTTTGTTATTAAATCATACAGGTGAGATAAGGAAAACAGAGAATTATCAGTATATGCATCAGAAGCTAAACAAACTCTTAATGATGCAGTAGCTAATTCAGACTGATACAGAGTGCAGCAATTGCTAATGTCGAGGAGGAGAGGAATATTATGGCGAATTATTCAGGCAGCTTAATTAGAAGCATCATAGTTGATATAACCATATATTTTCTAATTTTGAAAAGCTTTATAATTCACAATGTGGTCCTGCTTTGCCAGTTTAGCTCTGGAAATTGATACAAAGCTTGTAAAATGGAGATTACCTGCTAACTCATCTTTAAATAATGAATAAAAAGGGAAAATGGACTCAGAAACACAATATTAGTTCAGAGCCTGAAGTTTTTAAATTGAATAAGGATAAAAGAATGCATAAGATAGACCAACTTATATTCACCTCCACGCACAGTCAAAAGTCAAGACATTTGAATAAACTACTGGATGTTTTATATTCAGGAAAGAGAAAGTAATAGGTGAAGACCTGAGCCATTCACATACGTCGAGGAATAAAGAGTACCATGGCATCACTGAAACGTTTTGTTTACTTCCACGTGCCAAGTTCAGAGTAGATATTAGTATAAAGAAGATATCAAATCGGAAAACCTTTTAACTTGGGAATACTCTACTGTTTAGTATCTTTTCTACCTCTGCTACAGTCAAATGCCTAATGCCATTCTCCTTCATCCATTTGCCTCCCCCAGCCAAACCAACTTTAATTTTTTTCTCCCCCATCTTTAGTAAATTCAATCCTTCACTCACTCTGGGAAAGAAACTCTCTGGCCTCAAGCACCAAGCCCTAAATATACCAAACAGAACCTCTAAATCACTACTAAACCTTTCAACACCAGAATCATTAAACTTGACATTGCTCATAAGAATACCAGTAAAAAGTAAACGATCAACACCAGCAGCCAAGCTTCTCCACACATTAACAAAGTCTATCCTATTCAAACTTTCTTGTATCACTGAAATTTTTCCTTGAAAATAATCTAGAGCCTCAACTAAATTTTTGGACACTGTCCAACCTTCTTCACTCTTTTCCTGCCACTGCCTCCTGTTTTTCACATAATCTCGGCACCTGGCATCAAAACCCCTCAAAACAACAATGGATATCTTCTCTACCCATTCTTTCCTGAAATCCTCCAACTGTCTTATCTCTTCGTCCAGAATGCCACCACATCCATCAAATGATCCTTCCCTGCCATTTCTGCCATAATTGATAGAGTTTTCCAGTTGATTTTGGTTATCAGAACTCATCTCAAGGAAAAAAACATCATCAGACCACTCCTTTAAAACAGACTCAAAGTAGTGAGCAGCATTCACGGAGTGTGCAACTTTGATTACAGCATCATCATCAGTTAAGGCCGTCAGTCCCTCCGCCTCTTGGCACCTGTGAAGCATACAATTAAGAAATCGCTGTATAATAGGCCCACCAACCAATCTGAAAAACCTGGATCTCAAAAGATTGGTAGGCAGTGATCGGCATCGATCAATCACTATGGATAGACGTTGAATGAAGGCAACAGAAATAGCTGGAGATTTGTAATTTTCAGAAGCAGAGAGCAAAGCTCCTCCCTGAATTCTGATTTTCCAAATTCTCTCATCATCTAGCTCAGGCCCTAGCTTCTCAAGTGTGTCATTAAGCTCTATCCCAGCCCATAAATCAAACCAATCAGGCCTATCACAGAAAACAGATAGGGAGGAAACTTTCTGCAGGTTATCATCTCCCTGAAAGGAATTCAAGATTCCAGAATGTGTTACCAGAGACTGAATGCGTTTATCAAAAGCAATCATCAGGTCAACAAGATGGAGCCATGATATTCTAGCCTGAGACTGGACACCAGTAACACTTTCTTCATCCAGCTGACCTATATAAATAGGGAATATCTCTTTGGCCAAATACGTCACTAAAGAGGTTACCATTGCCGATACCCATTCTTCTCGGCAACTGTAACCCAACAGCCTTGCTTCATCAACCAGTGGTTGCAATAAATCGTCCATACTGTCAACGTAATCCCTTGTTATCTTATACACAAGAGCGAAAATGAATTCTGGCTTATCAACCCACTTTGAAAAATGTCGTTGGCAAGCAATTGATATAGGATTTACAAGTTCTTCAATTGCCCAGAGTGGCTGTATAAGAGCACCTTCCAAGTTATAGCTTGCAAGTTGCCGAGATTTTCTTCGTCTCTGCAACTCTTGCAAGCGGCACAAGGCAAGAAAATTTTCACAATACCTTCGTTTGAGGTCCCCATGCATTGTAAAAAGAGGATTGAGGGCTTCAGTTGATTTCCTCGCATCAGGTTTTAAAGAACTCAAGGTGGAAAGAGGCGGTGGCCACCCAAGTGAAGCAAGAAGGGCACGATAATCTGCAATTGCCTGGGGTCTCAACATGGCAAGAGACCGATCAACTCTATGATCAACTGCCAAAACAAGACGCATCCACTGAGGATGTGTTTTTGTTACTAATGTTAAAACATCTTCAACCTGTCCAATGGTCTTGATAGCAAGTAGCCGTGCTTCCTGAAAGTTAGATAAAGCGCATATGTTCTGAAAGAAAAAACAGAATAAAGAAATTTGAAACAGCATTGACTTTTGTAAATAAAACTCACCTCTGAACTACCAAATGAAGAATGCTTGCTTAGATTCCGGTGCATACTAGAAGATACAGCATCTTCAATATCACCAACCAAAGTGTCAAGCTTTAACGCAGTCTCTAGAAAATACAAGCAAAATATTCGTTCAGAGAGTCAGAAGATTCTCAGGGAATAAAAAGTTTACTTGTTCCCCATAAACTAACAAAAGCAATGCGAAAGTGAACGCTTCGCTCAAAAACTCTAGATTGAATTCATTATACATGCAATGCAGAAAATCCAAACAGTTTCACAATTACAACTCATTGTTATAACCACCTAAAACTAAAATCCACAAAACTGTACAGTCAATACAATCCAATTCACAAAGCTTTACAGTCGATGCAATTTAATTCAACTGCAGATCTTGATTTGGCAATGAAAATAAAAACTCACCGGCATAAGCTCGAACAGTTTCAACTCTCGCCACCTCCTTGGCGAGCGCCGGCAGCTCCTTTGACCCATCTCCGCTGTCCAGTCCTCCATCTACACACAATCGACACAAATTTTAGAAATTTCTACACAGAGACTGAAACTGGCATAACGAGTTGGCACCTGATGGAGAAGTAGTGCGAGTGAAGGAGTCCAGTGCCGTCAACTTGGACTGAGCATCACTCACAAGTCGATGAATCCCATGGGAGAACGAAGCATAAGCAACAAGCCTCGATCCGAGGTTCGATTTGAGGTGCTCTAGGGCTTGGTCCAAGTCCAGACACTGAGAGTGCAGCTCCGAGACAAGGCTCTGCGCTCGATCGAGATCTGCTTGACAGTTGAGATTTTCGTTGAGGAATGAGATGGCCGAGGAGGAGAGCGTCGAGAGGCGAGGAAGAGTCCCAGTGGAGTCCATCACCTAAGCCATTGATGGGTCTGTCACGTAAATTTGATCGGATAATTGAGGGTACTTCGGAGATTTAATTATTTTTCGGGTGAACGAAGGGATCGGATTCGGAGCACAATCTAACTGCGAGGTACATGCTGCGCAAATAAGCAATAATATCCTCTTAATTTAATTCGTTATTATTATATAATTTTAATGTATAAATAAATATAAAAAAATTTAAAAATTTATAATTAAAATGTAAATATTTAAATTTTGTAATGCATATTTTATTTAAAAGGTTTAAATTTTTATATTAAAAATATATAAGTTAGAATATCATAAATGAATAAATAAAATTAGTAAGTGAAAATTTAGGATTAAACATTTAAAAATTAAGCAATTGTATATTATAATGTGTATGTTATAGATATATAAAATATATAAACTGAATAAAAACTCAAGCAAAATAAGTTTAAAATAAATAAATACTGTGTAATTTAAAATTTTGTGATAAGATTATTAATATTTAAATTTATAAATTTATAATAATAAAAGAATTATGACAAAATTATTCAAAATATATATATTTTAATATAAAAAATAACAAGCAAATTTAGTTAGTAAAAATTTGGTATAAAAAAATCAGAAGATAAAATATGATCATTCACCCTATACAAAACTTAAGAATAAATATGTTTACATTAATAAAATATTATAGTTAATTAAGGTTTAAAAATTCAATTACTTAATTTAATATGTTGTGAAAAATATAAATATTTAATTAATTAACATAATTAAAAAAAGCCCTAACATCTTATATTATTTAATGTATAAATGAATATTGTACAATTTTAAAATTTGAGATCAAATTATTAGTATTTAAAATTTTAAATGTATATTAAGAAAAGAATTATGATAGAAATATTAAAAATATATAATTTAGAATACTAAAAATGAATAATTAAAATTAGGTTGTAAAATTTTAAATGTATATTAAGAAAGGAATCATGATAGAAATATTACAAATATATAAGTTAGAATACTAAAAATGAAAAATTAAAATTAGACTGCAAAATTTTGGAATGAAAAATTTTTAAAAAGTAGGAAATGTAAAATTTGATTTATTCTTTATAAATAGATAAAATATGGAAAGTAAATACAAATATAAAAATGTAATTAAAAAATAAAAATTTATAACATCATTCAATTATTAATTTTGTAATTAATTGAATAATTTTGTTATGATTAAATAGGACAAATAAAAAATAAAATAATTTAGGCTTTTACAAAATCTCAAATACACCACTTGAGTCACGCACACTCGTGACTACAAATCTTCAGGGGTGTGAATTTTGATTAATTTTAAATAAATATTTAATAATTTATTTTTCTTATTTTAATTTAAGTTACGTATTTTCAATACCACACTCGTGACTAAAAAATTTTAAATAAATACCAAATAATTTTCTTATTTTAACTTAAATTAAGTAGTTTCAACTACAAACCTTCAAATAAAATTAACACAATCATGGGTGTGCGTGATTATGAAATCTTAAATAGTTAATTTAAATTAAGAAATTTTAAATAACTTTTAAATAACTTTTTTTAATTTAATTTTAATTACTCTATATTTTTCAGTGTGGAAAATAGTAACTTAATTATAATTTAAAAAGAAAAAAAATTATTGGTCAGTAAAAAAGTTTAAATAAATCTTACAAAAGTCGTGACTGAGTTAATTAAAATTAAAATAAGAAAACAAAAGGTTTTTAAAAAATTTTATTGGGTGTGGGTGATCGGTGACCGAGTTAAGAGTTTTTAACCTAACTTTTAAATCACAATGCAGCCTTCAGACATTCAATCATCTTCTTCTTCTCTCTGGTTAAAATCATCTTGTCCAAATCTTCATCGGAGTTTAGCTCTTGATTTGGATCGTTATCGGTGCTCTTTGACTTTGTCGTCTGTTGTTATCGCCATCTTCTGCTCTATCAGTCGCACCCGTCGGAAGCTGCTAATTAGGTAATCTCTTACATCTTTAAACATATTTCGCAACATTTAGTAAAATGTATTAAGTAAAAATCTTATTTTGATATGGGTTGATGCTTCGTTCTTATACTACTAACTATTTTAATAGATTTTTTAAGTTTGTCATATGATTTTGTTGATTTTTTTCAGGAAAAGATCTAAGTGTTTGCACTTCAAGGCAAAACCTTATGTGCTCTTTATGCTTAATTGCCTTTAATTTATGCATTTAGAAGAAAATAACATCCTTTTTTATGTTGGTAATCTGATATTTTAAATCTAGACTTAGCTGGTCTATTTGCACTCAGCTTTACTTCCACACTGAACAGCGATTCATAAACCTGGTTAGAAAGAGATACTGAGTGTTGTGGTATGGGTGTGTGTAAGCATAAATAGAAATGCTAGATTTGCATTGACAAATTAACTTTTTATTTGAGAAACTTTACCAATGCTATTTGATTTTTGTTGTTGCCTCATAAATACAGGTGTTCTCAATAGGGTCAGCAATACTTCTGTACTATAAAACTATATCAGCATTAGTATTTTAATGTGTTATGTTGTTGACTTTGAAGCAAATCGTGCATTACCAACTGCGACCCTGCTGTAGTAAACTTGATGGTGGTTTATTTGCTAATATAGTTAGTTATTCTATTGTTTTCATGGGAATGATTTTGATCATTATTGTCTTATGGAACTGCCATAATGTCAAACCTTGGATAACAAAAGTGAAAATATGGATGAAGCAAAATCTGAGAGCTTGATGCAATAGTCTGTATAGTAATGGATGTAATCAGACCTGCTGCACTGTTCAGAATGCTTGAATTAGATCTCACATGTACATATAATATGTTAATTTATATGTAAATAAATCATGTATTTTGTGCATGTGAATGGTATTTGTCGTGGCTATTCCCTTCTGTCAGTTGAGAATATAGTATATTTGAGTTTTCAATGAATTATTATATTCATTATTAAATAATTCAAGTTTGACATTATAAAACATTTTTGTTGGACCCCAATCTTTGAGTGGAATTTAGAATTATTAAATGAAATTAAATGAGTGTGTTTGTATAAGTATTGTGTTATTGATGTTATTGTGCTTAAAGGAAATTGATGAGAAATGAAGTGATTGGTTTTGATGACTTTAAAATTTGAGTAGAGTTATATGAGTTATGAAAGTTAAAGTGAATGAGTTGATTGAAATGGCGTTGAAAAGCATGAAATAAATAGGAAAAGTATGAGAATTTGAAGAATTAAGAAAGTTGACTTTTTGGGGATAGAGAGTTGACTTTTTGATTTAGGCTGAATGTGAAAAAGTGGTCTTCTGGAAATTTGTAGCTTCTGTTAAGATATTTCTGTCTCCATAAAGTTTGCAATTTTTCGATATCGGGAGTGAAAATTATGATCAATCAAAGTTAGGGTTATTTTACTTTGACTTTGAGAATGTTTGTAAGCATAGGATTGTGTATGTTGTGCTTTGAGGTGAATTCTGGGATTGATATGTTTTGAATTGAGTTAAGTGGTCTACATGAAAGTTGTAGAGGAAGTTTATAGTTTTTCAATGATGTG
>JANTPM010000007.1:25189396-25204895 GCA_025434745.1 Erythroxylum divaricatum
GTTCAAAGTTTCGATTTTACTTAGTTTTCAAACAAGTTTTCGAAGAATACGATTAACTTTGATTTGCAGTAGTTCTTATGAAAAGAACAAGTTTTTCTTTTGACAAAATAATTTTGAAGATTTTTTAAAAAAGGAGAAATACACAATTCAACCCCCCCCCCCTCCTTGTGCTTTTATACATTGTATAATAAGCATTGTATTAACGTGTGATTCACTTCAATAACAAATATTAACTAATCAACGAATAATATTTTATTCAACAAATCAATAAATTAATTATATATTAATTATAATTAATTATAACGATCAATAATTACTTTATAAATAAATTATAATTTAATAAATGAATTATATAGGGATGGTGTAGATTCACGTCTGGTAATATTAAATACTTAACATATATATAATAATTAAAAATTATTATTAATACAGTAACATATATACCTAATATTAATATTTACTACTTAATCAAGTAATTATATTTTGATAAATCAAATAATTAATTATATACCAATAATTATTAATAATAATTGAATGCATTTTTTAGATCCTAATAACTATTAATTATAGCAAAATTAATTAATTAACTATGATATATATATATACACTATATAATAATTAACAATTATTATTAATACAGTAACATATGTACCTAATATTAATATTTACTACTTAATTAAGTATTATATTTTAATAAATCAAATAATTAATTATATACCAATAATTATTAATAATAACTGAATGTATTTATTATATCCTAATAAATATTAATTATAGCAAAATTAATTAATTAACTATGATTTAAGTATATTTAAATAGTACGTATTAATAATAATTGTCAATTATTATATACATATATATTTATATATATATTATAATTAATTGATTAAATTATAATAACTATTAACTATATCAAAATTAATTCATTAATTATTATTTAAGTATATTTAAATTATAGGATGAAAAAATATTTTGTCTATACTTCTTTAAATAATCAATCAATTAATTATAATTTAATTAGTAAATTATATATAAACAACAATTAATTTAAAATGGCAAAAATATAGGGGATAATTATTATCACGAGTAACATATATACCAAATATTACTTAATTGATTTAACACATCTATTATTATTATTAATTATCTGTATAAAAAATTATAATTAAATAATTAAATTATATATGCCATGATGGAGAGTAATTTATTATATTTTAATTTTTGGTAATTAAACTAAAATTATCAATTTAGTTAATTAATTAATCATATTCTAAATTAAAAATTATTTTTTGATTGGTGTTAAATATATCATCATTATTTAATAGTAATTAAAAATATATTAATTATCAATGATTTAAAAAAATATGCTGAATAACATCCTAGTCACGCTTGTGACTTAACACAGGCATGACTATTTAGACTCCTTTTCTTGGGCCAGAAACATAACTATAGTAATAATGGGCCGCATGACATCGATGAGAGGTTGGGTTATCAGATCTTGATGGGTCAAAAGGACGTGATGGCTGGGTGAATGTTGGTATTTCTCTCAGTACAACTTGAAGAAGCAACCACCGATTCAAATTATACGCCAAAAATGTACAACCAATACAAGGTCAAAATCAGGTAATAAATAGCGTTCTAGATATGATTATTAGGAGGGTAAGTATAATTAAACCCCACCATTCCTAAGATCGAAGAGAAGACGCCAGGTGGTGGTGGTGGCTACACCTACATATATAAGTTTGAGGAAAATCCAGGTGACGTGACTCCTCCCTTCTCTTATCTTTGTGTTCCACTTCCACTCTCTCATTTTCTTATTTTGTTAAGTTCTCATGGTACAATCGTACGTCAGCTGTGTCTGGGGCCGGCGGCCAATGAAAGGTTTACTTATATAAAAGTTTAAGCGTTACGTTTGACAAGCAACAGGATTTAGGAACACACGTGCGCGGGAATCACCGGAACGGACAAGCAAGCATATGCATTTCACAAATTGCTAACTGTTTCTTCACTTTCCGCTCACGGAATTCACCCTCGCAGTTGCATAGAGGCTGACTCTATATCCTCATGCTACTGCACCCTCGTTGACTACTTTTGCGCTATTACCATTGTCCCTGGAAAGTGCAGGAAACCGAAACCAGATCCATTTTCCCCCTTTTGGTTGTGGATGATTCTGGTTTCGGTATATAGTTTCCATTCCAGGTGTCAAAAAACCAATCTTAGTTTACAAGCATTCCCATGAAGCATTTCTCGATTATGCAAAGCACACTTTCCCTGGTGTAATATATAATTTCAAGCCTTTCCAAACTCCTACGGGCGTTTATTTGAAATTGAGAGGCTTATTCATGTCTGTAAGAGATAGGTTGTATTACTACAACTACAAGCACAAAGTTACCAGAAATTGCAGTCCTCTGGATAAAAGTCCAGTCAATGTAAAAGTGATGATTTTCCTTAATTTCCAGGAACGTATTAATCCTGGAAGATTCAGTACCAATGCATCTGATTGTCTCACCTCCCACCCGTACAACAAGATATCGAATTGAAGGGGATGCACCCGTCCTTACCTGTAAACATGTGAGTTGACAACTTTGAACTGTAGGCATAGACATGCAGTTATATATCGAATAAGCGCCAAAAAGTAAATCGCAGATAGTCCTGAAAGGCTATAACTGTAAGAGAACTTTTTATTAAACTGTGCAAGTTTTACATTTGTGACCTTTGGTGAGCTCTCATACTAACTTAAAAAAGAGAAACGGAAACCAAAAAACCAACTGAGAGCTAAGTTATTCCCGGAACTGTACCCTATGGATCTAAAATAAAACATTGAACTGCCCCACAAAGAACGGAAGAGTTCTTCAACTGTATAGGTCCCCACAAATACTATGAGAAAGGACGTATACACTATACTTGGTGCTGGAAGAAGTGCAAGCCTTCAGCAGCCCATCACAGCACAATTGTACACAAAGCTGCCTGGGGATGTCTTTCTCGCAAGAACTTCCCACTGTGGTGGGTCTCCATTTGGAACCCACGCATTAACCTCGATCAACCCAGTACCAAGAGCCCTTGGTCCCCCAATAACAATCAGCTGATCTCCACAAGCCCTAAATGCCAATCCCCAACCGTTCATTGAAAATGCCTGTTCAGGCAGTCCCCCAAGCACAAGCCAGACTTTTTTCTCTTTATCATACTTGCTTACCTCCCTCTGCACATAATCAGCTGCGTACAACTCGTTATTAACAACTGCAATTAAGGGAGGTGCCTCAGCTGTAGCAGAAATTCCACTCTGTGCAGCCCTTCCATTTCTTGGGGTCAACATGTCAGGGATCACATGCCATGATCTTGTTTCCAAATTGTAAACCTCTGCACACGTAAGCATCTTATTGTCTACACCGATCCCGCCAACGACATAGAACTTTCCATCCATAAACACACCAGAAGACATTTTTCTGGCTTTATTCATGCTTGGAATGGTGATCCACGTGCCAGTTTCTGAATTGTAAAGCTCCGCTGAGCTCAAAACACGGCCATTCGTATCACAACCACCAGCTAGAATCGCAATTTTGCCTAGACTGGCGGAACCAAACAAGCACCTGGGTTGATTCATTGTCATGCCAGTTGTCCATTTATTTGTTAGAATGCTATATCTATAAATAACATGATAAGTTATTTCCTTTCCAAAAACAAGCAGTTCGGTACCAACGGCCAATGATTCCTTGTCAGAACACATGAAGCATTCGTTTGAATTCATTCTTGGCAAATGCATCCACCTGCGACGAAGAGGATCAAAGGCCTCCCATTCAAGGAGATTGCAAGAGAAGTACACCCAATGTTCAATTATACCCAGTTCCCGTCTCAGCTTATAAAGTAAGCCACTCTGAACCAGAGATTGGAAGCTTTTGTTTAACAAGGCAATGTTGCCAAAATCAGACCTTGAGCAGCGGAGGGCACAGCTAATTGACAATTCCCTACCAAGATAATTGATTAATGAATCTTGCTCTTGGTCCCTTGTTTGATGCTGACCATCTGACTTACTAGGCACCAATGCAGAAAGGATATTAACTTTCTTTGCTTGACCCTGATCATGTGCCTGATCAGGAATGACTGGAGGGGAAACAATCAGACCCTCCAATTCTGCCTTTGTTTCATGAGTTTCCATCAGCTTGGCTGTCTTTCTTAGTTTAACATTTTCTCCTTCTAATAGGCGCTTACTTGGATGGAAGGCATTGCAAATCAAGTTGCTGTCTTGCTCCAATGTGGATGGCACCAACATTTTGCAGGAAGGAATCATCAAACAACCAAGCACTTGGTGCCTTCGTCACAGTAAAAGAACAAGAAACAAAGCAATTAATAAAGGAGCAAATCAAACACAACCTTTACTTCTTAAGCTAAAATACCAAAATATCAGTAGAAGAATGCTGTCTTTAACGCAACCACAACCATTTCCAATAATGCATGCTATCCAAAAACCTATTTATGAAACTAAACTACGCAAACAGATACAGAAGGGCAAATTCATATCCGTACAACATCTGAATCTACCGAATTCTGCAAAACACAAACACACATAGGAAAAGGCGATGCACCACAAATGATTTCGAAAACCAGGAGCAACTCATCCATCAGCATCACGTTCATGCTAGACAAGAAAAATCTATGAATCATCACTGAAAACTAATAGAACAACCAAGAAAAGCTACGTGCTTTAACTTTGAAATAAATTAGTGGAATCAACCGCAAACGAGAAATTGCAAACAACCGAATTAGAATGTCCGGAGTCAGAATAGCACCGTAATCTCGAACAAACAAAATCTAACCAAAAGTCACAGCGCATGCCAAGCCTGCAACTAAAATTGAAACGGGAATCCAATTCCTTCAAAAATTCTGCTCCAAACAGAAAAACTAAACGAAACAAAGATCTGCTCACAACAAGCATCAACATTTACCTGCAACAAACTCTACCCACGTAAGAAAACGACAATGAAGGTGAGTAGAAAAGCCGAAAACCAATAAAAAGAGAAAGAAAAAGCATCAACAAGCCAACAAGGAGTGTTACTGTAACATTTAAAAAATAAAACGAAAAATGAAGAACTCACTAATTAGCCAGAAATCTTCGAGCTTTCTATTGTGTTCCTCAACGATTCCCAGAAAGAATCGAAACCCAGTTGCTCTTTCTTCCTACAGATTCCCTCTCTCTCAAAAATTCTCACGTACACACATGCTCTGGTTGCTGGTCATATTCGCTTGAAGAGTTGACACATCGAGTTATGGTGATGGGTCTGAATAGTGGGCTTTTATAGTGTCAAATAAATAATAATTTCCTTTTAATTGTTTTTATAAAAAAGGGGGGAGAGAGGAAGAAGCATGTGGGGCCTACAACAGTAGAGCAAGTGTTTTTGTTGATGTATTTCGAGAGAGGGGGAGGATATAAGTCGCCAGTTTGGCAGGACAGAGATAGAGATGGAGATGGAGACAGTGGAGAGATGAACCCGAAACCGCCAACGGCCGTTTCTGCACGTGTTGTTATTTCGAAACAAATATGGCGTCTCCCGCTTACTCTTACTTTTGTTTTGTTTTTTTTGTGAGTTCGGCAACCCAGCTCCTCTTTTTCTTTTTTTATCCTCTTTTCTTTCCCTTTAACGTAATTTCTTACAGGGCTATATTTGGAAAATTACTTTTACTACTGTTCTATATTTTGTTTGTATTTGAATTAATATTCTAATTTGGCTTTGAACATTTTATAACTTTGGCCATCTAATTTAATACAACATATTTTAATTATCTTGCAAAATATAATAAAATGATGATATGATGAGAATCATAATTAATGACATAAAAGGGTTTTATTTCAATTTTCTTGTTCATAATTGATTTATGCTTAATAGTATACAAATGCATGCTTTATTAGATAGCATTATATGCACCATAAGGGCTTGTTTAGAATGAGAAACTATTAACTATGAAGCAAAGTTGTCTTAATTACACTCACTATTTTGCAAAGGAATTGATATAAACGAAAGGAATTGATATTGATAGGAAAACAAAAGCTACAAATTATTATTAGATTCATACATCTTAAATAGGATACAACAGTGGTTAACATTAAGCTATATAAATTTCAAAAAAAAAACATTAAGTTATATAAGATATGTGGAGAAAAGTCAAAGATATGGAGATGTTAGACTATACAAGTGTTAACGGATATTAATTTGTGATTGCGAGAAAGGAGGAGATAAGGATGTACATAAGGTAGAATTGGTAGGTAGATCAAGTGTGATATACGTCAATATGCCCCCTGAAGGTGGAGCATAGAGGTTCGTAATGCCCAACTTAGATAGTAGAGAATGGAATTGATCTCGGCCAAGTGCTTTGGGGAAGAGGTCAGCTAGTTGGTGTTTGGATGATATATGAGCAGTGTGTATGTTGCCAGTTCGAATGTATTTGTAAATGAACTGGAAATCGATCTCGATATGGTTGGTGCATTCATGAAAGACGGGGTTGGCAACTATGTGAATGGCAAATTGATTGTCACAGTAAAGTTAAGCTGCAGTGGAAAAAGAGACGCATAGGTCTTGAAAGAGTTGATGTAGTTGTAGTAACTCACTAGTTGTATGGTCCATAGCACGGTACTCTGCTTCACCAGATGATTGAGAGACGGTGGTCTGTTTCTTAGAATTCCAATAGATTAGAGAGCAACCTAAGCATACAAAGTAGCATTTAGTTGATCGTCTTGTGGTTAGATAATTTGCCCAATTAAAATCGCAATAAGGGTCCAGCTGGAGTGTACTGGAACTTGACAGTAAAATGCTTTGACCAGGAGAAGCTTTAATATATCGAAGGACTTTTATGGCAACATCAAGATGAGGTTGTCTCGGAGCATGGAGGAATTGCCTAAGCATTTGGATTGAGTAACTAAAATCAGGCCGTGTGATAGTCAAGTATAGAAGTCTTCTAATAAGGCGATGGTATTGAGAGGGGTCCTCCAATAAAACACCTTTGTCTTCTGCCAGTAGGTGTTTTTGCTCCATTAGAAAGGCAGCGGGTTTTATAGTGAGCATACCTGTTTCATGTAAGATATCTAAAGCATATTTAAGTTGGAAAAGAACAATACCTTGTGAAGAGCAAGCTACTTTAAGCCTAAGAAAGTATTTTAAAAGGATGAGGTCTTTGATATGAAATTGCCAATGGAGTTGGGTTTTGAGTTCATTAATTCTTTTTGTGTCATCGCCAGCAATAATGACATCATCAACATAAATGAGAACAACAACAAAACTACCCGTACGACTAGAAGTAAAGAGAAAGTGGTCAGCTTTAGATTGCTTGAACCCAATAGAAATAAGTGAAGATGTGAACTTCTCAAACCATTGCCTTGTAGCTTGTTTGAGGCTATAGAGAGATTTGCTTAGACGACAAACTCAAGAATCACTAGGGAGACGAAAACCTTGAGGGATTTTCATACATATTTCTTCATGAAGATCACTACGAAAGAAAGTGTTATTAACATCAAGTTTATGTAAACTCCAATTACGAATGGCAGCAAGAGTTAAGATGCAACATACTATAGTGAGCTTAGCAACAGGGGAAAAGGTTTCATTATATTCTACTCCTTCAATTTGGGTGAATTATTTTGCCACCAATCATGCTTTAAAGCGTTTAATACTACCATCAGCCTTGTATTTAATCTTGTATATCCATTTAGAATCAATGGCTCGTTTTTTTGGGGGGGAAGGGATTCAAAAGTCCATATGTGATTTTCTTCAAGTGCTATAATTTTGGCACACATTGCTTCTTGCCAGTGAGGATCTTTAAAAGCTTGTGAAAATGTAGAAGGCTCATCTATAGAGGAGATGGCCACAAAGAAGGCTTTGTGTGAGGATGAAAACTATTATAAGAGATAACCGATAATAGGGGGTAGACAATGCCTAAGTTAGCAAAAGCAGATGGAGCTAACGAAGCTAAAATGTCATATGAAAAGTCTTGAAGTTTGGTAGAGAGTTGATGCGTACGTTTAGGTCAGGTAAGAGGTGAAGATTGAATAATAGGTGTAGGAGTAGAGTTAGTTTGAGAAATAGAAAGCCTCAGGTTCGTCAAAGTAGGTGTGTTTGTAGATTTAGTATCAAACTCTTGCTCATATAAAGGTATTGGGAACACAACTGGGTGCTAAAGATAGAGTTTCATTTGCAAAAGGAAATATATGTTTATGAAAAATAACATCACGAGATATGAAACTCTTATTTGTATCTAGATTATAGTTTGTAACCTTTTTGACCATATGGATAACCAACAAGAATGCATCGTGATGCTCTAGAAGCAAACTTGTCACATGGTAAAGAATGATTGTGAGCATAGCATAATGAACCAAAAATGTGAATATGTTCATATTTGGGAATCTTACCAGTAAGCACTTCATGTGGTGTTTTATTTGACAGCAAAGTTGCGGGCATGATATTGATCAAATAAACTACACTAAGAACACATTCCCCCTAAAAGTAAAGTGGAAGACTGGCCTGGAATCTTAAGGGTTGTGCTATGTCAAGGATATGACGATGTTTGCGTTCAACGACTTCGTTCTATTGAGGTGTATAAACACACGAGGTTTGCAATTCAATGCCATTAGCAAAGCAGAATTCTTTGAATTTATTGGAAGTGAATTCACCACCATTATCACTGTGTATTCTTTGAATGTCTAAGGAAAATTGAGTCCAAGCTATACAACAAAACAAAGTCAAGTATTTTAATGTTTCAAATTTATAATGCATAAGATAAACCCAAGTTCAATGGGAAAAAACATCAACAATTGTAAGAAAATAATGTGAACTAATTAAAGAAGGGGTAGCATATGGTTCCCAAACATTGCCATGTATCAAAGAAAAACAACGTATGCTTTTATTAATACTAGGCGAAAAAGCCAAGCGTGACTGTTTAGACTTGTGGCAAATATCACAAACAAATTAAGATGGAAGAATATTGTATAAAGTGGAAATTTGTTTATTTTTAGGAAGAGAATCATGTCCCATACGTTGGTGCCAAAGAGTGGTATTGGAAACTTTAGAAAAAGCAGTTGAATGTTGATGAAAATTGCATTGATAAACTCCATCTTGTAATTTACCCAATCCAATCAACTTCCTCATTTTGAGGTCCTGAAAAATGCAAAAATCAGCAAGGAAAATAATAACACAATTGAGGTCTTGAGTGATCTTGCCAACTGATAGGAAATGGCATTTTAAATCAGGTATGCATAATACGTTTGACAGTTTAATATTAGAAGATAAAGTAGTGTCTCCAATATGAGTAATAGATAAAGAATTACCATTTGGTATGCTAACAATGGCATGATGTTCCATTCATGTATGATCATCTAGCACATTTTCAGATGCAACCATGTGATCGGAAGCACCACTATCAATTATCCATATATTAGAGTTAAGATATTGCTTATCGACATAACTGGCCAAATTCAAAAAGTTTCCATCTAGGAGTTGCATCAATTGGTTGTATTGATTCACAGAAAGGCCAGCAATAGGTGAATGATCATTATTGCTTGTTGAGACAGTGATTGCATGTGACATATATGTTTTTCTTGAAATATTTCTATTTGTTCTTGTATCTGTCTTTCGTTTCTGCTTTCAATTAGGAGGATATCCAATCAATTGGAAGCATTAATCCCTTGAATGTCCCGTATTATTGCAATGATCACATTGCTTTTGGTTGCGATATGTGGTCTTGACATTAGCAGGATCTATCTTTGCGGTAAGAGCAGTAGCTTCCATTGTCGGTATGCATGCTCCAATCAAGCCATGCTGTTTTTCCTTATGAACCACCATAGCAGAGGAAATGACAGATTTGTTGTCTTGTTGGAGCAAGTAAATGTCTTTCTTAAGTTGATGAATGCGTGCAACGTTTCCTTGCGAAAATCGTTTTCAAGATCCAACCACAATTCTTGTGCGGTCTCTGCATATGCAACACTGTCATGGAGTTCACGTGAGAGTGCATTAAAGATCCGCAAGATCACCATGGAGTTGCACTTTGTCCAAGAAGAGTAATCAGGAGATGTGGAGTCTAGTTTACTCAATGTGCCATCCACAAAAGGCATCTTACTTTTAGTATGGAGGGCATTTTGCATAGCCCTTTTCTGTAACACCCCATTTCTGCAAGACACGTGCCCGACATCTTGGGTGATATCTGAGTCTGTGCCCCACGAGGGTGGCATGCGCACTCAATCATTCAAAAATCAGTACAAATTTTTTTTTCTTTTTTTTAAACCATAAACATAATCTGCGAAAATCGAGAATCAAATCAGGCCGCCTTTATTTCATAAACATTTTCAATCATAGCAAAACAATCAATACACCACTCATCGAAAATTTACTTTCTAGTCGGGCCCATTACAATTACAAAACACTTTAGTCATAACG
Source organism: Erythroxylum divaricatum (assembly GCA_025434745.1). NCBI lineage: Eukaryota > Viridiplantae > Streptophyta > Magnoliopsida > Malpighiales > Erythroxylaceae > Erythroxylum > Erythroxylum divaricatum. The sequence goes on from JANTPM010000007.1 coordinate 25,199,806, forward strand.
TCTTTACCTTACAACATAAATACATTTGTATACACATTGTGCAAGAGTTTCTAAATACATTATTTGATACAAAAATTGCAGAAATTATATAATTCAATACAAAATGGATAAAGTACAATGCAAATACGAACTGATCCCGACCTCTATCCCTTACGTGTATGTTGTAGGTATACTCCCGTTTGTCTAACGGAGTATTCTTTTGAGCCTGAAAAATATTTATAAATTTTGTGTGAGTTTTGCGAACTCAATGAGTGACCATCATCGATATCTCATCCAGTCACATAACACATAATTCACATCATTTCATAATTTTCACATTCAATACAATTTAATCACTCATATAATGCATATGCAATGCATATAAGACCTACTTTTTATTTGTTACTTTGTTGTGACCAAGTGCCTAAACTGTCTTGTATCTAATGGATACTGGGCTCATTACTAACTGTCCCTTATTCGCTTAGGAGATACAAGGCTCATTTTACATAGTGCCTTAGGCTCTTAATCACTTTTGAGCTTGAAGCTCATTTTCACTCGTTGAGCTTTAAGCTCTGATCGGTAGCTACTCAGGTCAAAACTGTCATTATATTTCAAGCATTCATGAAATGAAATGCATCATTCACATTTGCATAATCTCATTCAATCACTTTTCCATATCATCGGACCTTAGTCCAGCATTCAACATTAGAGTTGAGAATTCGCACTTTCATTAATATACAAATGCACTTTCAGAACACATTTAACAATCAAATTACGTACAATTAGTTCATCTAATTCACATTCAATGAACACTTCAATATTTCGTTCAGAAATTAATCAATATCAAAAAGTCAAACAAAATAAACAGTAGAATGAGACCATCTAGGTCTATTCACAGTACGCTCCAATTTAGCTTTCGCTTCTAAATTCTGAAAACGTCTGAATGTGAACATTCATTTTGCACATCACAATTATGCAATACACACGTTGCACACACATCAATAACTTTGCACAATTATAAGCATTCATTTATATGTACGTGTGTATAAGAACTATGTACAATGCATGCTCATGACAATCCTAGGTATCTTTCCATCAATTTAATCACAAAATCATTCTCGTATCAAAATTCATCTAAGTACAATTTATATTTAGGTTTATGCCTCACTAAAATTATTAAAATCTCTATTCCTTTCTTATTGACTCACTTCAGATTTTTCCAAGTCACACTTTTAGGTCTACTGTTCACATTCATTCAAAAAGTGAAACTAATGTAATTTGGTCATAGTATCTTATATAAAAGTGTTCCTCTATGTCTTATCTTTCCATTGACACTAAAATCACTCAATTTGGTTCAGTAATTTGGAACATATGCCTCAAACATTTTTGAACTGCTTTTATCCAAAATAGTATACTATACACAACTTCCTTCCAGAAATTAAATGTCTTAGAGACTGAATCACAATTCAACTTCTTGAGACAATTTTTAGGCCTATATCTCTAGTTTACTTAAAATTAAAAATCATCTCATTTGAAATTCTATAGATCCAGATACAATCAAAATACTGAAGGGTGTTTAGGAAGAAAATTCTATTTCACTGTTCCAACAAATTCCACACTTCAATTTGATCAATCTTTCTCAATTCAATTCAAAATGCTACAAAATTTCATGGAGGAAAAAAATGTGTAGGAATCTATTGGTCTAAGAATAACTACATTTGAAGGTCAGATGAGAAAGTTATGGCTGAAAATCAAACAAGGTTCTATCTTTAATCATATTGAACCTATTTTGGGGAAACTAGCATAACTTTCTCTGTAGGTATTGGAACAAGGTGTTCTTTGGATTATTATGAAGAAGACTTCGATATCTACAACTTTTATGAAGACCTCAAAACAAATTATATCATATAAGGGGTCAAAATTGGACTAGAAGAAGTTTTAATCAACATAAGATGAAGCAGAAAGTCAATCTAAGAAGAAGCAGATGGTTAACTTAAGACGAAGCAAAATCAACTTAAGACGAAGTGACTCTTAAGACGAAGCAGAGTCAACTTAAGAGGAAGCAAAGTCAACTTAAGATGAAGTGACTCTTATTACAAAGGAGAGCCAACTTAAGACAAAGTGACTCTTAAGACGAAACAGAGTCAACTTAAGACGAAGCAAAGTCAACTTAAGACGAAGTGACTCTTAAGATGAAGCAAAGTCAACTTAGGACAAAGTGATTCTTAAGACGAAGCAGATTACTCTCCTAAGTATCTCCACTCATAAAGACCATAACTTTCAACTCTGATGTTCAAAAGTTTCATATTATATACCGTTGGAAAGCTAGAGAGATAAGCTACAACTTTTCAGAAGACAAATTTATCTAATTTAGTCTAGATTAAACCATATTTTTCCCTGAAGTCAAAACACAAAATTTATCTTTAAGGAAGACTTGAAAATTTTTACACTATGCAAATTTGGAAAATCCTAGTATAACCATTCAGCTACTAATTTGATTTCATTCAACTCTCAAACCTCAACTCAATAGGGTTTTCAAATAGAAAAATTCCACAACGCCCAATCACTAAAATTGATTCTAGAACACTTAAACCTATGTATTTCCTAACTCCATAGTCTAAAACTCTTTCAAAAATTCCAAAAGATTTAAATAATTTTACCTTGATTCTTTACCAAATGAAGAGATCTTTGGATCAATTTGAAGCTCTTCTCTCCCTCTTCATTTTTCTCTTCTTGACCCACTTCAAAATCTCTCTCAAGACTAAGAAGTGTTGAAACCCTAACTCAACTCTTTCTTTTCTCTCAACTACCGAAACTCTCTTCTTTTTCTTTCTTAACTTCTCTTTCTCCTTCTCGATTCATATTTCCCCCTTCTTAAAAAGGAAGACTACATTTCTTTCTTCCATTTCTACCCTTAATGAGCCCATAAAGCCTCTTTACCCTTCCTTATAGGCTTATGTTCTTTTTAACCTTAAGTGTCTTGCCAAAAACATTTGAACATTCTTATAACCTTTATACTTATTCCAATCAGCCTATATCATATAATCTTTCTAACATCAACATAGTAATTACTTTCTACAAAATTTCATAAGGACCTCATAATTAATGCAAACTTGTTCATCAAGAAGCAATTCTTGGGGGCTAACATTTCTCAATATACTCACATTTATAAAAAATTATACCCGAAAAGTTAATGAATGTATGTACAATCATTTTCATATGCAACGATTCAATATTCACATGCATGAGCATATCACACAATGCATGAGCATGAAACACATTTCTAATCTCTCAGTGAATCTCTCACATTTACAACCTTAACCTTAATATGGGTAACGGGATGTTATATTTTCCAAGTTAGATAGTTATCCCTTTTAGAATGCATTTCATAAACATGGTTCTGGGATTGTCAGAATGATCAAGAAAGTAAGGAGAATCCATGTCAACAGAGACATTTCTTTTTGTTGATTGTGTTAAAAAACTGTTGTTGTTGTTGCTATTCTTTTCTGCCATGGTTTTGCTCTGATACCATGTGAAGGAATTGATATAAATGAAAGGAATTGATATTGATATGAAAATAGAAGCTACAAATTGTTATTGGATTCATACACCTTAAATAGGATACAACAGTGGTTAACATTAAGCTATATAAGGTATGTGGAGAAAAGTCAGGGATATGTAGCCGTTAGACTATACAAGTGTTAACGTATATGAATCTATGATTGAGAGAAAAGAGGAGATACAAGAGATATGTACATAAGGTAGAATTGGTAGGTAGATCAAGTGTGATATAGCTCAATATGTTTGTCATTATCATCAACAACACTTAGTTGAAGTCTACTGAGACGTAAAATCTACAGAAGTCTAATAGCATGTAACTTTACCCCTATTTAATAAAAAGATTTTTTTCTGATAGACTCATATGTAATTTGTTAAGTGAAACTATTTATCATTTAACTGAATGTTGAAACCTTCATTCTTTTGTTTAGGGATTTATAAAATTTCAAGTTCATTACTATCTTTTTCTATAAAAACGATGATATTCATAAGACTATAGATTACAATTGTTAAATTTTTATATGATAATGAAACCAAATTCCTATTTTCTTGATAATCATTTTTGTTGTTCTTAACATAACTTGTTAGGATTTAAAATATTTTAATATAATAAAACATGTTATATTAATTTACATTTATATCTAATACACATAAGTACAAAGTTTTTATATAAAGGCTGCCTCAAATAAAAAAACTTAGAACTCTTTCACTTTTAAACTCTTTGAAGAAGGGACATTGAGTCTATGTTTGGTATATAGAGAGTTCTTCACCAAAGTCATATTTTAACAAGTTTCATAACTCAAGATTCATCCCAAAAGAGAAATTTTGGTAGGAAAATATATTTTATTAATTATAATTATTTTATGAAATCAATCATGACCCCTCGTATTTTTTTGTGTCTAAATGGTTCAAGCAACATACTGTTCTTCCTTTCTTTTCCTCTAATTAGATCTCAAATTATATAAGTTTTTTTTCTATCACTTCACGTATTTTATTTATGCTTTTTGTTTTTGAGAACCCTTTTTTTAGGCTTTATGTTCAACCATTTTATTATGTATATTTATATATTTTTTATTTATTTATTTTTACTATCATTTTACTTAGAATTGTAAGTATTACTATTTATTTATTCTTTAATAAATATTATAAATTTATTTGGTTTTTTTCCTTCCTTCCTGTTTAATGTGAGTCATTTAAAAGCAGTCTCTTTACTAGGGCTACGTATTACTAAACTTTTCCATATCTTGCATATTAGTAGAATTTATAATGAGTATTGTTATTGTTGTTGTTATTTGTTTAAAGTGCCTGTTTATACATATTTACACTCAAAAAGGAGTTTTTCTTTGATTGAAAATATGAATTTTTATCCTCTTATGTTTAATAAATAAATAAATTTAATTCTATTTATTTAGAATGTAACACCCAAATACCCCCTAGGAGGATAAATGGATGCCACCCAAGACATGACAAACAAATCAAAACGTTTCACACATGCATTTTTTTACAAACTAAACGTAACACGCATATAATACATCTCATAATTTCAGAAACAA
>JANTPM010000007.1:25348681-25362096 GCA_025434745.1 Erythroxylum divaricatum
AAGTTTGTGAGTAGATAAGAGAACTCAAGTTAAACATTAAGTATGTTTGAACTATCATCTGTACGGTATTTTGTGAAAGATGTCAAGTTAAACGAAGTGGATAAATACCATAACACATGACTCGTACCATGTGTGCATAACTGACCACAAAAAAGGGGATTATTGTAAGTCGCAAGATCTCATCTTACATTTTGTGAGACCCTTGAGGTTGAGAAGAACCTCATCATATACCCTTATGACTCTTGTTTCATTCTTACGAATTGAATTTAAGGTTTGCTACTTTAGGTTATTGCCAAAAGATCATACAAGATGCGATCCTATGGAATAACTCTAGGAAAACAAATTAAATTTAATTCAAAAGAGAATTGAGAACAGAGGAAGGTCATTTAATTTAGACCAATGACTCACATGAAAAGTATTCATGAATGGCCATCGTCTCTTTAGGACAGAACTTGAATACAATCATGACGTAAAGAAACTAAATGAGATCAAAGAAAATGCAAATGCGATATATGACCTAGGGTATAACATACAATGTCTGCTCAAGGACGTATAAGTCCTAGGATCAATTTGTTAATCGAGATGTTATATACTCCTAACAGATATATGGCAACGTACTCTCGTCGTATGCTGGTCACACTGGTTATTGAACAAGTACGAGTACTACAGAGTTTTTTAAACCCATCATGTGTGAGTGGGAGATGATGTCGTTTTACACCTATGATAGGTCTAAGAGGCATCATGCATGAATAACTACTAACGGTAGTTATTCATGGATAATATATAAAGGCCTTTACATTTTGTAAAAAAGTGAGAATACTTTGGTTATTTGGTTCAATAGAGAGACGTTGGTTCTTAATGTTCTCAAGGTTTTTACTGAAAATAAAAAGGCACGAGATCTCTACGTTCCTTAACTGGTGGAATATAATGAATCATCAAGTATGTATGTTTCGTTTTCTATGCATATACAATCAATCCTGGATGAATAATCTTCGTGGTTATGGTTTATGATCTGTTCCATTTATTTCTAACAGTTCTTCCTTTGGATTTTACATGAATTAGGCTGCTTTGTTGGTGACGTACATAATGTCTAGGCATATGATACCTAAAGTAGAGACTGGCTTGGCTGTGACCAAATTTGCTTTTCGTAGGAGTTTTGTAGTAACTTTTCTTTGGTTAGCATTAACCTTTAGGCTGTTGTTTTAACTTCAACTCTTAAAAAGTAGTGCAAGGAACCTAAGCGTTTGAGAGAAAAATTAGCTTCCAGAGCAGATCGATAAGGATCACCATCCTTGATCTCCTTTATCTGATACTTGATAAGGATCACATCCAATATTTAAAGTCTATCATTTATCTGTTGTAATCTTTTATAACTGTTCATGCTTATCTCTGTAGATTGTAACTATATAAATGTTGTACAGAAGTCTAATGTAAAATAATAATCTCTTCACGATTTATATTGCTCTCATATGGTATGAGAGCTCAGCTAAAGCCTAACAGCTCTCTTGCTCTAGTCTTTTTTTCTTTCTTTTACCATGTTAGCTACTCCAAACCAAACACTTGTTTCTTCTTGTACATCTCAACTCTCGATGTCCTCTTTACCAAATGTTGTTACCCAATTGCCTATCAAACTCAATTCCACGAATTATTTATCGTGGCAAGCCCAACTTATGCCTTTACTTCACAAGTATGACTTGGCAAAGCATGTAGTTGGGAGTGCAATAGTTCCTTCACGTAACCTTGACAATGATCTGCCTAATCCTTATTTTTTATCTTGGTTTCGACGAACCAACTTGTCCTTAGCTGGATTATTGCATCTATTTCAAAAAATTTTATCCCACTAGTCCCACCTAAAATTCTACTCTCCACCAAAGACCTACACATCCATTCCAACAACAACCATCCTCCTCTCCACCTTTGTCATCTATAGGTGTCCCACCAACCTCACCCATATCTCCAGCTTATTCCCTCCCAAACGATACCTCACCCATTAGTCACTAACAAGATCTCGCCAATAACACAGCAATACGACTTATTTTATCTCTTGTTGTGTCCAATAATTGGCAAGTAAATCAACTTGATGTGTCGAATGCCTTTCTTCATGGTACTCTAGATAAGGACGTTTATATGAAACAACCCCAAGGCTCCGTCCATCCAGATTTTCCACACCATGTATGTTGCTTACGCAAGTCAATATATATGGATTACGATAAGCACCACAACAATGATTTTCATGTTTACAAAATTTGCTTTTACATCAAGGATCCAAAACAGATGCATTACTGTTCTTTTTCAATCAAAATGGCGTTCACTTATTTTGTCTCATTTACGTTTACGACTTCCTTTTCACTTGAAATAATATAGCAACCATACAATGGATTATCATTGCTGGACCCCGCTTCTGGAGCCCAATATTCGGAGACAATTGACGGTCGAAACTCATTACAAATCTTTTTTTTAAAACAATTAGAGCATATGCGAAAAAATCGATAATCAAATCGGCTCGATTTATTTAAAACCATTTCAATTACAAAGATGCAATCATTATTGAACACATAAGAGTTTCAGTAATTACTTGGGCTCATCACAGAACACAAAACTTGTTTTCAAAATATCTTTACATTTCGAAAACACCCCTTTTTGCCTTAATACAAATACAAAATTCAAAATTAAAAAATACAAATGATACAGTTGAATACTTATGCGTAAAATGATTCGAAAATACAAAAATCCTGAACTAACTTAATTACAAAAGTCTTTAATTATCTTGGAGTTCTAGTGCCTTGCAAGGATCACTAATCTTTTCTTTCTGCACTTCAGGAGGGGAGCGTGGGGTGAGCTACACAGCTCAGTGACTAATATATTTATAGGCATTGACAATTGACCCAAAGTCAAACATATGTATGTATATATGTATATCTAGCATTCACACTTTATTCAAACAATTTAAACATTCATCAAATTTAACTCCAAACTTAATACACAACATAACTTCAGCCATTAACACAGTCACTTTATCATGCACCATGCTTGAACATCTAAAGATGCAATGCACATCAATTGGCTCGAGAGTTTTGTGAACAAAGCAGAGAAACTGAAGTTTACTCCATGAACAAAATGAGTTCATTTTTCGGATCTCGTAGGTCACAAGTGGTCAACCGGAAGAAGGCTTTACGTCGACGTGCATGTGAATACGAAACGGTTCTTCTCTCGCTTAAACAAAGCACATAATCAATGCTCAAAAATCATTTTATCAAAATGAAATACTTTCATACATTTCGTGCTCTTTCTTCTTTCCATTCAAATCAAAATGCCATGATACAATTCAATGACATAACATTGATCAAATCACAATTTAATTATATCACATATCATACTTCTTCCACAATATGACAAAATAAAAAATCATCATGTATTTTCTATAAGTCAATTTAACACATATCCACACATAGGCAAGAATTTGCCCAAATCACACAATAACTATAAATACATTACCCACCTCATTACCTTGCAAAAATTCAAGTCAAGGTTGTCTTTCCCCTTGCTCTTGGATATGATTCTCTTGGTATCCTAAAACAACCAAGTTTCATTCAATAGGAATCCAATAGAAAATTCCACAATGCAAAATCACTAAAATGGGTTCTAGAATGCTTAAACCGAAGCATTTTCTAGATTCCATGAACTAAAATCCTTCTAAAAATGGTCTTACCTTGATTCTTCACCAATTGAAGAGATCTTTAGCTCAAAGGGAAGCTCTTATCTTCCTCTTCCTTTTTCTTTTCTTGAACAATTCCAAAATCTTTCTTGAAGGTTAACACAATTGAAACCCTAACTTGTTTTCTCTTCTTTCTCTCATTCTCTTCTTCTCTTTGTATTTCTCTCTCTTTTTCACGAAATTCTCTATTTTCTCTTAAATTTTTGTTCTTCTCTTTTGCTTATCCTTCTATTCATGTTTTTATTCTTCATTTATAAGCAAAACAAAACTTCTTCTTCCAATTATACCCTTAATGATTGAGAAATGTCTCATTTGTCCTTCCATTTATGCCTTATGTCTTTTATGCTTAAGTGTCGTGCTAAAAGAACCCTTGAATATTATGACATAACTATTTCTTCTAGAAAGTTTTCTCCCTTGTCTTAAGTTTCCAATGACACCAAAATCAATCCATTTGGTTCAGTGATTCGAAAGATACATTTCAAACATTTTTGGACTGCTCTTGTCCAAATCAGTATACTATACACAAATTCTATCTGAAATTTAAACATATTAGAAACTGAATTAGATTTCAACTTCTTCATACCATTTGTAACTCCATGTCTCTAGTTTATCTTAAAATAATAATCATCTTATTTAGAGCTCTACTGATCTAGAAATCATCAAAATACTGAAGTATGTTCAGTAAAATATCCAATTCCTACTCTTCCAATTGATACCCTTACTTTGATTCAATTCATCTTTTTCAAATCAATACCAAAAGCTATAACCTTTGATGGAGACATAAAAATAAAAGTGTCAGGAATCTAAGAGTTCAAGAATCACTTCATTTGGTCCTCTTTCATATTGATCTTGTCTCGGGACAAAAGGCATAACTTTCACTAGAGATGTTGGATTAAGATAATCTTTAGACAATTTCAAAGAGGACTTTGAGATCTACAACTTTGAAGGGGCCAGAAATTAGGTACAGTCGAAACCAAATGAAAAAGCAGATGAATTAAAAAAGACAGACGAATGGGAAAAGTTGCTATAACTTTTCTTATAGATATCGGATTTGGTATTCTTTAGATGGTTCGAAAGAAGAATTCTGTTCATGAAGACCTAGAAGACAGATTTTATCTTCTGAAGGGTCAAAAATAGACCGGAAGATAAGTACAGACGAAACCAAATGAAAAACCAAAAGAATGGAAAAATACAGATGAGTGAGAAAAATTGCTATAATTTTCCCTACAGATATTAGATTTGGGTGTTCTTTGAATGATTCAAAAGAAGACTTCAAGATATACAACTTTTATGAAGACCATGAAGATAGATTCTATCTTTTGGGGCATAAAAAGTGGACCAAAAGATAGGTACAGATGAAACCAAATGAAAAAGAAGGAAAATGGAAAAAGATAGACGAATAGGGAAAATTGCTATAACTTTCCCTCCTGATATCAATTTGGGTATTCTTTATATGGTTCGAAAGAGGACTTCAAGATCTACAACTTTCAAGTAGACCTCAAAGACAGATTCTATCTTCTGAAGGGTCAAAAATAGACTAGAAGATAGGTTAGACGAAAAGTAGAAGAAGTAAAACATAGAAAATATGGCGTCATCACAGATCATGTGACGTCGTCACAGAAGAAGCAAAACATAGAAAAAGCAAAAAGCAGAAGAAGTAAAATATAGAAGATATGACATCATCATAGACCATGTGATATCATCACAGAAGAAACAAAACATAAAAGAAGCAAAAAGCAAAAGAAGTTAAACATAGAAGATATGATGTCATCACAGATCATGTGACGTCATCACAAAAGAAACAAAACATAGAAGAAGCAAAAAGCAGAAGAAACAAAACATAGAAGATATGATGTCATCACAGACCATGTGATGTCATCATAAAAGAAACAAAACATGGAAGAAGCAGAAAGCAAAAGAAGTAAAACATAGAAGATATGACGTCATCACAGACCATATGACCTCATCACAAAAGAAGCAAAACATAGAAGAAGCAAAAAGCATAAGAAACAAAACATAGAAGATATGATATCATCGCAGACCATCTGACGTCATCATAGAAGAAGCAAGACATAAAAGAAGCAAAAAGCAGAAGAAACAAAACATAAAAGATATGGCATCATCATAGACCATGTGACGTCATCATAGACTATACAAATTTACAGAAGATATGACATCTTCCTTTATAAGGACCATAACTTTCAGCCTAGAAGTTCAAAAATTTTATATTATATATTGTTAGAAAGATGAAAGAAAGACTACAATGTTCTAAAAGATACATTTTCCTAAATCAACCTAGATTAAACCAGAGTTTTCCTCGAATTCAGAACAATTTTTTTTTTACATTCTTCCACCAATGTACTACACCCAGTTCTCAAATTCATGATAAAATTTGAGATTCTTAAAAACAAAATTTAAATTCGATGTCTTCATAAGAAATGTAGCCATATGTTTTTAGTTTAATAAAAAATAAGAATAATCTCATTTGGATAACTAGAGAAAAATTTGTGACTAAAAGACTGAAGCATACTCCGAGAATATTTTCCAGATCAACTACCAATTTTATTTCCAAATCTTTGCTTATCACTACTCACATCAAGATCACTCTTTCTACTCCCTGTACCTCTCATTTTTAATAAAATCATATTTAAAATCAATTATATCAGGAATTTGTCAACGAATGCATGTGCAATTTTTTTGGTGCAGAAAAATTCACTATTCATATGTATATATATGCCATATTATGCATGAACATGAAATGTTTTTTTTTACTTTCTCATTAATTTCTCTCATTTATTGTTTTTGCCTTAGCATGCAAATGGGATGTTACATCCAACCTCCTAATTAGGTCATAAAAATGAGTCTTGGGCTCAAAGAAACCTAGTTTTTGTTAAACAGGTGGGCCAACAAAGTCCATTAGGTGGACATGATGTCTGCTAAATGGATCTTTTCAGGTCTCTAGAGTGAACTTGATCAGGAAATATCCGTTAAACAGACATTATGTCCCTTTAGTGGACCTTTTTGGGTCTTTGGAGTAGAATTGGCCAAGCAATGTTCGTTTAGCGGACATACCCTAGGCCTTTACAAAATCATACATTATTGACCCTTTAGATGATAAAATCTCTCCTCGGAGTCTTCACAAAAGTTGTAGAACTTGGAGTCCTCTTTAAAAGTGTACTTGAATGACCTTGATTTGACATCCATAGTAAAAGTTATGCTTGATGTCCAAAATTCTATGCATTTGCACCTATTAAGCAATAAAGTTGAAATGTGTGAGAAATAATCAAAGAAAGCTCTAAATTCACATCGAGAGAAGTCAAATGAGTTCCAGTTCATCCCAAAATCATATATGAATAATTTTACTTATCAATTAAACACTCATGTTACTTCCTAATATCACAAATGTTTTTTTTATCATAAAAAAGAGAGATTGTTAAACTAAGGGAGGTTCTAATAAATTTTTTGTTGATAACAAAACGTAAGTACTACTAATGAGTTTAATGTTATTGATGAGAAGGAATATGAGAACAAGATATCACCTCATCGGAGAATTATGATGGAAAAGATGAAGTTTGCAATCTTCAATATCAAGTTCAAGTCAAGAAGAAGATCAAGATACATCAAGGTTATTTTACATATTATTTATTATAAGCTCATCTTGATTGTTTTTTATAGTCTTAAAAGGCTCACCATATATAAACTTTTTGCTTGAATTTATTACATGTGTCTTTTCATTCACTAAGAGGTATTAAAGTTTTTATTTTTAATATAAAAGCCTATCAATCTTTTAAACAAAGTTTGGGAAACCTTTTTAGAAACTTTAATTCGTAATTGCATTAATCAAATTGAGTTTGAGAATTTAAAAGTCTTAATATCATATTTTTGGAGTAATTTGTTATTCTATATGAGTTAGTGGTCAACAAATATAGGCTAAATTTGTTAAATTTGATTTACCATGAGTTTGATGTAACATTAGTTGATGTATTACTTGACCAATATGCTTACCGGATGACTAGTGTTTGAATAACTAGTAAATCTGGAGCTTTTAATCTATAGTGGTCAACTAGTATATTGTACTAGTCGACCCGTACACTGTATATAACCATTATAATGGATAGTTCTTGCCTCCATCAACTGGAAACGATCCTACAACATTATAAATATGTCTTTTCTCATTGGTTTTAGCATCAAGAAGTATTGAAATATCTTTTACACACATTTCTAACATTTGCAATCTCATTTTGAGTATGTGAGCATTTTACGATTATCAAAATATTCAAGTGAGCAAGTTTGAATTGTAAACTACTTTTGGGGATTTTAATCATTGTATTAGGAGTACTTAAAGTGGATTAAAATTCCTTTTTACCTTGAGAAAAAGATTGAAAAAAAGTTTCTCTTTGTCTGAATAAAAGATCGTACACAATTTTTTTTCCTTGAAAAAGGAACTATAGTGAAAATATAAAGAGTCTTGATGGAGGATGCAAGAAATGACTGTTTATCGAAACACTATAAATCAATTTACATTTTTCTTGCCTTAATCTTTACTTTATTGTTTAGAAGCATCATTAAATTTCTTTAAATTTTATTTCATTCTTATATTCGTGATTTTATGGGCCTTGTTTTTATAAATTGGTATTTCAATTAAAAAATAACGATGAAACACAGGTAATATAAACATCTAACATAAATTAATTAAATGTTATTATTATAGAAATCTAGCTTAACTCTTAAAACTAATTTGAAGTAATTAAATTAAATTTAAATTATTAATTTAAGATAATTATGATGAATTATTAGTTTGAATTAAACTTAATTAGTTTGAATTTAACAATGAAGTTAAATTATCGTATAAATAATATTTGATTAATTTATATTTTGTCATAAATTGTTAACTAAATTGCAAGAAAAAGAGTTTTTTTAAAAAACAAAAAACTGAAAAAAAAAAAAGGATTACAAAGTTATTCTACATCTTTTACCCCAAATATTATTAAAGGGTTGCTCGGTAAGTTTCAAAGATGTGGTTTTGTCAACTTATGCAGATCAATCAAATTGGGTATGTGTGTGTGGAGGTTCCGGAGTTAACTGCTGAATGTGAAAAATGGTGTTACTGTTAGCTCTAGGAGACTTGCACATACCCCATAGAGCGGCTGATCTGCCTCCGAAGTTCAAGTCCATGCTTGTTCCTGGCAAGATCCAACACATCATTTGCACTGGCAATCTTTGTATCAAAGTACCCGTCTCTCTCTATTTTCGTACTTTCATGGCATATCGGACTAATAGGTTTCTCTTCTTTTCATTCTTTGTTCCGTTTCCCGCTGATTTTTTCTTTGGTTGACCTGAAAGTGATTCTCTGTTTTATTCAGACTTGATCTTATTTGTAGTAGAGTCCTTGGTTCATTTAGGATTTGGGTCTCTAACTGACCAAGCAGAGAGGGTATATACATATTGTTTTCTAGGCGATAATTAGTAAACAACACTCGCTACGTTTTAATTTGAGAGGAAATTTAACAATCTGACGAACTTTTGAGCTTTTTGCTGATTGGAATTTACTGATCTGGCATCGTAAAATTAAGTTGATTTTGCGAAATGAATGAGTTAATTGTTGTGAAGCTCCAGAAAGATTGGGATGCCAAATGTGAATCTGAAATCTTTTGATGTTTCCTTAGTCGATATGTTTGTCATTTGCAACCAGGGAGCACATTTCAGCCAATTTCATATTAGAGAAGTGATATATTTTGAACCAGAGATTATTGAACTTCAATTATTGATGTTGCTGTGGATTTTATCTTCTATGGTTGTTGGGTTGAACTTAAAATTAAGGCATCAGGTATCCCAGCTACGGACTCGATTAGCAACCTTATATTGGTTTGATTATACTTAGAATGTGGCTTTTTGAAACTTGTAATTTCTGACTTTACTCTCATTTTCTTGTGTTGTTGAACCATTATTCCAGTCGTAAAACCTCATCAATATGAGGAATTTCGTAGCTGAAATTTCAAGAATCTTTTTGATTAAGAGTTTTTACAATTCATGTGTAACTATGCATACTCTTTCCAGGGGCAACCTTCCCAAGTCCAGTTTTCCCTTCTATTTTACCAGGCATAGTTTTCACTCACCATCCATGATACTCTCTTTGCTCCATCTTGTGATTTATTGTTCATTCCAACATATTCTGCAATTCAAATTTCCCTTTGCCTTATCTACAGCCAGAAACTCTTCTGACCTGCTGGTTTGACAAGTTCACTGATTCAAAATAACTCCCTGATACAAAGAAAAACAAATTAGTACAGCTCCTTTGCTAATGGTTAAGTTTTTTGTATCCAAATGAGATTAGACAATCTTAGTATTTATTCTCTTTAAAGATAGGCATGCCCTTTGTATTTAAGTGTTTCCTTTCAAAATGATCGATGATGTCTACCTAGGGTGCATTGCCCCATCCCTACACTGCAGCTATCACTTTTGCTGAATTATCACCTCAGTTGCTGAACTTTTCACAATGTTATATTCTAAAGTATGTTCTTCCTATTTCTGTTTAGACACACATCTCAATGTGATTACCAAGAATGCGTTACCTCAATATGAACCGGGCAGAAGTACTAGGTAACCACAAGATTGAATGTAGTGGAGAAATGTGATAACAAAAACACCAGTTGCCATGTTGATGCTCTGTATCCATTGCTTTAATCCTTCCTTTTAGATGGCAGTGAATTCACGAGAACATTTTGGTAGTGAGCTGTAACTAAATTTAATTGCATTTAACTTCTTTATATGTTGAATTTGCCAGGAAGTTCATGATTACTTGAAAACCATTTGTCCTGACTTACATATTACTCGAGGTGAGTATGATGAAGAGACACGATATCCAGAGACCAAGACATTAACTATTGGTCAATTTAAGTTAGGACTATGCCATGGTCATCAGGTTGATCTCCTTCCTTCTATTCTTACCCTTTATTTTCTTCAATGTAGAGGTTGATTATTTATGCTTATTTTTGTCAGGGTTATATTTTTCTGTATTTCTTTGTTCAGTTTGTCTTCATGTTTTAAAGGTTATTCCATGGGGAGACTTGGACTCGCTAGCAATGCTCCAGAGGCAGCTTGATGTAGACATACTTGTGACAGGCCATACACATCAGTTTACAGCTTATAAACACGAGGGAGGCGTTGTCATAAACCCAGGATCCTCAACTGGTGCATACAGCAGCATTACCTACGATGTGAATCCTAGCTTTGTCCTCATGGATATTGATGGTCTACGCGTTGTTGTATACGTTTATGAGCTGATTGATGGGGAGGTTAAAGTCGACAAAATTGATTTTAAGAAGACTTCCTCCACAACTCATTCTGCTCACTGAAACTCTTGGCCCTCTGCTTCTCCTCTAGAAGTCAAATTGAAGAAAACCAGATCAACAATTTCACCTTGTCGTACGTTTGGGTAATGGCAACTTTAGGTCAAGATGTGATGTAACACAGGAATTATTTGAAGATGAGTTTTGCTTCCTGTTCTTTGGCAGTCATGAGTTTGTGAGAAAATTTGCGAGCCCTTTTCAATTGTTATCTGAATTTTAAAAGACGTCGTTTCGTCCTCTTCTCTTGCTCTCTTTCTGGGGGCACATGGACCTGAATATGGTGATATTAAACATTGTCAAATGCATTAAGGATGTTTTTCTTGTGCTCTCTTTCACTCTCTCACTAATTTTTGGAAGAGCTTTCAAGCATCTGTGTTCAGCAATCGCAACAAAGCATAATGACAAATTGGAGGATAGTGCATACTATTTCTTAATTAACTTCGGAACTAGTAATCGGTAGCTATTCTTCTTTGTTCCCTTTTTCGTTTTTTTTGTTTTTGGTTTTCGTAAGTGGTGGAAGATTCCCCAATTACAGACAGTTAATACCTATACCTATATTGTGTATAGTCCTACTATGTGATCAGAATAATAAGCTAAGACAACCCGACTTGGTGGAATGTGAAATTTTGTTACATGTCTGATTGGTAACATACCACTTTCACTCTTAAGTTGACAGAATAATATGCAAACTCCATAATACAACCCTTTTTGTAATTCCTCAGACCAAGAGCCATCAATAGCACGTATTATTCTTTTGTCTGTTCTGACGAGGTTATTTTCATATGGTTGATTGTTAAAAATATTGTTTGATCAATGATCAGGAAAAAAAATGTATTACCATTTTAACATTATAAACCAATACGATTTCTTTATATATTTAGTTTTCACAAATATGTTTGTTCAAATTTCAACCATTTAGACAAAATAAACTTATTTAACATACGTCTTTATTGGCATTGTGTAAGATTTAGATAACTTGTTGGACCCCGATCTTTGTGTGGAATTTAGAAATAGTAAATGAAATTAAATGAGTATTTTTGTATATGTATTGTGTTATATATGTACTTATGCTTTAAGGAAATTGATGAGAAAAGAATTGTTTGATTTGATAACTTTGAGTTTTGAATAGATTTGTATGGGTTATGAAAGTTCAAGTGGATGAGTTGATTGAAATGAAGTTGAAAAGCAAGAAGTAAATAGAAAAGTGTGAGAATTTGAAGAATTAAAAAAGTTTGACTTTTTGGGGATGAATAGTTGACTTTTTGATTTAGGCAGAATTTGAGAAAATGATCTTCATGAAACTGATAGCTTCTGTTGAAAGCTTTATATCGCCTTAAAGTATGACATTTTTCGATATCAGGATTGAAAGTTATGACCATTCGAAGTTAAGGTTATTTTGCTTTGTTTTGTGAAAATGTCCATAAGTGTACATTTAGGTGTACTGTGTTTTGAGACAAATTATGTACTGATGTAGTCTGAATTGAGTTAAATGGTCAACATGAAAGTCATAGAAGACTTACCTAGCTTTTCAATAATGTATAATATGCAATTAGTGGATGTGAGGATTGAAAGATATGAAATTGTGAAGTTTGGATGTGGTATAGGATAACCAATTATTTGGCAGAATCTTTGACTGAAAAATTGACCTAGTTAGAGCTTGAAATTGCATTTAAATTCTTCATGAAAGTTTTAGATTACGCGTTGATCTTTCCATTGATGTGAAGTATGCAATTTTTGGACCATGGAAAAAAGAAGTTATGATTTTTACAAGTTGCTGTTACAAGTTAGAAATTTGACTTCCTCAGAGGCCAAATTGATTTTTCTATCCTTCATGAAAGTTGTAGGTTGCTTTCTGATCTTTTCATTGATATAAAATGTAACATTTTTGGACTTTGGAGTTTAAAGATAGAAATTTGAGAAGTGAGTTACTGTTTTAGGAGACATTAAATGGGACAGTAACTTTGATTGGAAATTTGAGTACTTTAGAGATGGAATTAGTTTTCAAGTTCTTCATAAAAGTTGTAGAGCTTCCTTTCAGCTTTCTTTTGATATCCAGTTTGTAAAATTTGGAGTTCTGAGTCAAAAGATATGGGGTTTAAAAGTTGAGACGCCGATTTAAGAAGAAAGAATCGCAAGTCCACTCGAATTTCGTGGTCATGCATACGCACAATCGCGACTCTGCAGGATTATCAAAATGTTGCGATCGTGCACGAGCACGATCGCGACTCTGCTGGACCACCTGAATGTCGTGGTCGTGCACGCGCACGATCGCAACTTTCCTATTTGTCAAAGAAAGGTAATTTTCTGAACATATTTCACTCTTTTGTTTATATCTTTTCCGTCCAATATCA
>JANTPM010000007.1:25381768-25391944 GCA_025434745.1 Erythroxylum divaricatum
TGGTCACTCACTGAGTTCGCAAAACTCACCCAAAATTTGCAATTATTTTTCAAAACCCAGAAGAATACCCCGTTAGGCAACGAGTGTATAGTATCTGCTTGTGAGTAAGAGAAGAGATCGGGATCAGTTCGCGTCTGCTTTAGTGTCTGATAAAATTGTATTTTTTGAATTTTTTTGTTCAAATAATTAAGTCAATTTGTAAAGTCAACGGACTGAATTAATTTGTATTTATGAAAAGGGCCCCCGTGGTCATTGTATTTACTGATGATTTATGTATGGTAATGATTTCCCGTATAGTGTATGTTTGTATTTTGAAAAAAAAATTATGCTGAGTTTTGACTGAATGATGTAGCACGCCACCCTCGCAGGGTACGAACTTGGATATCACCATCGATGTCAGATTCGGGTCATGCGGGAGTGGAGTGTTACACTTTGTCTTTTCATATATTGATGAGATGCTTTCGGTTGCTTTAACTTGCTCCAACATCCCTGAGAAATCTAAAAACATACAAGAGAAACAGTGAAGTAATCCAGGAATTTTTCCAGTCGAAGGTTTAGGAAGCTCTGCCCTGCACACGAGTAAGCTTGGCAGCTAGATTCTGCAACTGGGAAAACCTTTGCGAGATCCTAATAGAAGTCAATAAAATTTTCTGAGTATTAAACAAAAAGGACAATTTCATGAAACGAAAAATAATTACTCTCTTGGTGGACGGAGATGAGTATTGCGAAAGATGCTCATGGACGGAGATGAATGCAAAATGTAGTTATTTTGTTAAAGAAATACGTGTACTCCAAGTGATTATGGATATTATCCCACTTATCTGTCCCGATGTTGCAAACCAAACTAGCAGCAATCTAATACGCACTACTGCACTTGAGAGTACCATTTAGAATCGAAAGGCAACTTTTTATTATAAGATTCTTTATTATTATTTTGAAATTTGTATATTAACTTTTATTTTTTTAAAAATTAATATATTTATTTTTATTTCAATAAAATATTTTATTTTATTTTATATCTTTTATTACCATACATCATTTTATAACACACTCTTTGAACTCTCGAGTCCTTTCCTAAACCTCTTCTCTCCTCTTACCTGTGGGCATATCAGTGGGTCGGCCCACAACCCGGTCGCTCCTAACCCGCCCCAGCCCAAATGTAGGCTAGGGTGACCCATGACTTAGCCTGTGACTAGACGATCGAGATAAGTCAACCTATAGTCTAGTCCACGTCTGGAAGAGCCGTGGGCAAGCTGGGCATATTTTTTAAAGAAAAACATCAAAAGTGACATTTTTCACAAAACGATCTTGCTTTTAAAGTAATGATTGGCCCAACCTCAGCCGGTGATCTAGTCGATTGTGCCAACCACTTCGACCTGACCTTAGCCTATAGCCTACCCATAACCTGGTTAACCCGAGTTAAAATCTGGTTAGGCCAGGTCCAATTTGACATTCCTATACAATGGTTCTCAAAATACTGGAGTAGCTATATACTTTATATTTATACTTTTTAAAATGTGAAATATTCTTCTTCTTCAAAAATATGCTTCATTATCTATTATAAGTTATAACCCTAAAGTTGCAAATTGGGATCACATTGAAGGTCTATGAAAAACATGGGATTTGTGATTAAAAAAAAGTTCAATAAATAAATAAGAAGTGTAAATGTACGTATCCATATCGTTAGTATATATGGCGAGCTTTGTCTACATGTCACACAGTGACTAATTAACTTATAAAGATATCATTACTTACAAATTAAGCTTATACTATTTCTACCTAGTCTGTGACTAACGGAATGAGTTGAACCAAAATGTGACTACTAAATCATATTTTTGTAATTACTTACTTTAAGATATTTTATCTCGTAAAAACCAGCATTAATAATAGATGAAAATATGCTTGTCATTATTTTTATTCTACTTTATACGTATTTCAGTGCTCAAAAAACTGCAATAGACCAGAGACATGAAAATAAGAGAAAGTCCCTTAATTTTACAAGGAAAAGAAAATCTAATGCAAGACTAAGTAAAAACTCAATGCATGGTTATTTACCAGACGAAGCTGCAAATCTAGAAGACAACCTAGCCAACTAGCTAGTACTTTACTAGAGATGTTTTAGCTGTCTATTCACTTGCCGTGAACCTAAAGACCATAATCTGCTCATAAGTCTCTCCAGGACGCACAATCTGGGAAGGAAATTTGGGGTGATTAACAGAGTCAGGAAAACCTTGAGTCTCCAAGCAAAGCGCAGCATGTCTTGGATAAACACTACCATCTTTTCCCTTCACGCCATCAAACATATTGCTGGTATAGAACTGTAATCCAGGTTGATTAGTCCAGAGCTCAAGTGTCCTTCCTTTGACATTTTCATGGACCTCTGCTGCCTTCTTGTACTCACTAGGGCATCCTTCTAGCACATAATTGATGTCATATCCACCAGGCAGTTCATTGATCCTGCATGAGATTTTGTGGGGTTCTAGAAAATCATATGGTGTGCCCTTTACTGGCACAATTTTTCCTGTTGGAATGAGTTCATTATTCACTGGAGTGATTTCTCTTCCATAGATTTTCAAAATGTGAGACAAAATGTCACCACTTTTGTGGCCACCAAGATTCCAATAAGTGTGGAGAGCCAAATTCACTGGAGTAGCCTTGTCATGTGGGGTAGCTGTCATTTTTACTCTTAGCTTGTTAGTCCCAACGAGCATATACGTTACAGAGACTGAAAGCTTACCAGGAAAACCTGCAAACAATTATTTACAAGTGTTCAGAATCTGCCATTTTATTTCTGTAACAGATGGGAATATTAGGAAACCTGTGATTGTACATACACACCTTCCTCCCCATCAAAACTCTCATAGGTGAATGTTATATGGCTATCCGGTTCGTATTCCTGGACTTTCCAAATAACCTCACTGAAGCCTTTTGCTCCACCTGATTATATCCAAAAAAACAAAAAAAAGGCAAACCTGTCATTCCTATCAAGGATTCCATTAAAAATTAATAGATAGGAAGACGGATGGAAATGTACCATGTAGCATATTCTTCCCGTCATTGGGTGGCAACTTGTAAAGTTTCCCGTCCAGTTTGAACTGAGCCTTTCCGATTCTATTGGCTACACGTCCAACAATGGCTCCAAAATAGGTAGTATCATTCTGCAAAATATATTCCAACTGTGATTAGTAAAGGACTCGTTGAGTTTAATATACATTATATAGAAGTCAATGGATGCTTGGTTCGAGGGTAAATATAAGATAAATTGCACCTTATACCCATCAACTGAATCAAACCCAAGAATGATGTCATCTATGTTCCCTGAAATACATTTAACAGTCTATCAACAAAAACTGAAAGTACTGAAAGGAACATTAATTCACGTTTGATTACTAATAATATAAAAACAAGACTAACAATTCTGTGAAGGAGACCAGGAAATGAAGAGAAGGGGTACCGTTTTTATCAGGGACTTTGAAAGACATCATAGTTGCGCCATAGTTGGTGACTTTCATAGACATCTGTCCCCTCGTCAATTCATAAGTCCCAATTTCATCATCACACCCAGCAGAGCCATTGAATCTGGCAACCACTAAAGCCACCAAAAGAAGGCAACAGAAAGAAAGCTTCTTGGTCATTGTAGATTAATGCTAGCTGTAGGGATGAAAACGGTGCAATGCCACTAATCAAACATATGTATATATAATGAAGAGGATTTTAACACGAATAACTGAAGATAAGATACAGATAGTTATTAGGAGAGAAAAATCAGAGAGATATTATACAGATAAGGACGTTTAGTAGTTTATCTTGCCTTGTGACTTGGTAAATCTTATATATATTAGAAAGGATAGAAGTTTGTTCTGTAAAGAAAACTAAACAAAAATATATTTAGTTTTATCGTATATATCTCACAGGTTATGCAATGTATGCCTTTTGGTCCAATAAGTTATCACGTACTGTACAAAATGCTATAATTAATTCATACCAGTACGAAATTAGAGCTTCATTTGTAAATCCGAAGCCATCTTTTAACAAATAATGTTAATATAATATTAGTAACTTTTAATAAAACTGTTAGTTTTCAATAATTAAAGTTCTCATTGTATATTAATTTAGTAACCTTAATAACCCATTTATTATTATTCTTCTAATTTTCTTTTGAGACTTAATAATTTAGTGTTGAAAATTATAATTAAGCAAATCTGAGTTTGTAAGTTTCCAAATTTAATAAGTTTGGAAATGGGAATTTCAAAGATAGAAATACGAATAATTATTGTTCATAAAACTTGGAGCAAATTTTAGTTTGATTAACGTTATTGCAATTGAACTCAATGGAATTTTGAATTATATTTACTTTGTAAATATGTTTTTCAAATAATTATATCTGGATATTATACGTAATTTTTGTTAAAAAAATAAGAACAGTTGCGTTGGAGTTTCATAACGATAGACAAGTACTGAATGTTAACTTTCTTAATGTGCAAGTTAAAGATGGGAAGATTAAAAAAAAATGATGTCTGTCATCTTAAACCAGCAATAGGGTGGAATCATGGAGTGTCCCGATGAGTATTAGCAACCTTGATGAAAACATCCTCCAGCGTGGCGTCGGACAAGCCCCAAGCAAAGACTGGGAATTTACTTTTAGCAATCTCAACTCCATGGAAAACATCTGCAATTCTGACCTCGTGTTTTGGGATCTGGAACTTCTGTGTTCCTGAGGTGTGGTAACTCTTAACAGCATTAGGAGAGAGCTGTCGAACCATGTTTGCAACTTCCACCTCATGTTCCGCGGATGTTGTCATGGTCAATACATATGATCCTCCATACCTGGCCTTGAGCTAAATGGAACAGCCATTTTTTATTTTTTTTGTAAAAGCTGAAAAGCCATTTTGTAGCTCAACAAGTTGAGGTACTTATATCAACACAAGATAAGGAAAAGAGTGGAAAAAGCAAGCATTAGGCGTATGTATGTATTGCATGGTTTACCTCTTTAGGGTTTCCTATGCACTGTAGGCTTCCATCAACAAAAATTCCCAGTCGATCACAAAGGGCCTCTGCCTCTTCCATTGAATGTGCTGAAAACAGGCAGGGTAATGCAATTATAACTTGGGAAGAATTTGACAACTGAAGTATAAAAACCACACAAAGAAAGAGAGTACTTGTGAGAATAATTGCTCGGTCTTTCTTTGCGCGCTTCACTACATTCCATAAGTTGGTCCTTGAAGCTGGATCTAATCCGGTACTAGGTTCATCCATGTAAACGACCTTCAATTTTTTCCACATAAAAACGTTTTACAAATACACCTTTATTAGATAGCTATCATAAAACAAAAGGGAAAAATGTACAGAAGAGATTGATATACTTTGGGATCCCCAATCAGCGAAATGGCAACACTTAGCCTCCTCTTCATGCCTCCACTGTATTTCCCAACCTGTTTGTCAGCAACTCCTCCATTATATAGATTCAAACTCCTTAGAGATTCTTCTACGGCCTATGGAAGGAATGAACAAAATAGGAATATGATCATAAGTCATTCAATAAGGCAGGTAAGCGTACAATAATCAGTATTACTTGCCACTTACTGAACTACTGATAGCAGCCAACATCAATTAAAAGTTTACAAGAGATACAGTCATGGCTTGAGGAAGTTGCAAGACTGACTAAGTCTTGGTCAATAAGCTGCTGCTATTTTTCTTCTGATTTTTAGGAATCTTTTTATTTCAGTTGTGATTTTTATTCTGATAGTGGGAGTATATTTTTCAGTATTTTTAGGAGATTATTGTTACACTTGCTGTATTTAAACTCTTGTCATTCAATAAAGAAGGCAGCAAAAATTATCTCCAGTTTTTGAGTACTTTAACTCAAGAGATTTCAGATACTCTCTTAAGTCTGTAAACATAGGCAGAAGGAAGAACAATCCTTCTTCTCCTTCATCTTCTAAACCTGATCCTTTGTTCCAAAGACCCATAACCAGATCCTACGCTAGGGACCGTATCATTTTGGTATTAGAGCGTAACGTTATGGGGGATCCTAAGCCAACACTTGAGACAATGATGAAAATGTTCCTTGATGAACAAGCTGCCAATAAGGTACGCCAAGAAGAATTAAACAGCAAATTAGAAGCGCTTACCCTTGATTTGGCGAGTGTTAAGGAAGCTACTATTTCCACTAGCGGTAGCGCACAGAGGCGAGCACTAACAGGCAAGGGACCAGCCAATTCCACTGGTTCTGAGGCTTCTTCCGGGAAACCCATTGTTCCTAAAGTCACGAAATTAGACTTCCCCAAGTACAATGGCCTTGAAGATCCTATTGGGTGGTTAAGTCGATGTGAGCATTTCTTCAGCCATCAACACACTCCGGATGAGGAAAAGCTCGAATTAGCTTCATATAACTTGATTGGCGTTGCACAACCTTGGTTAATGCAGTTCCTGGATGACTATCCTGATCCAACGTGGGCTGAGTTCAAAGATCAATGCAACATAAGGTTTGGGCCTACAGTTCAGTCCAATAAGCTGGGTGAATTGGCCAAACTGAGGCAAACTGGGTCGGTGGCAGATTACCAAAGTCGGTTTGAAATTCTTATTGCTAGGGCTGGAAGTTTAACTCGCATGCAAAAAATTCAGTTATATATCAGCGGGTTACAAGAGTACATCGCCGTGGAGGTCGAACTACATAACCCCACCGATTTGGCAGCCGCTATGAGCATGTCCCGTTTATATGAGAAGAGGCAATTTGCTTTGAAACCTGCAGGATCGTCAGATGCTCGCCGAACTTACACCCCAAATTCAGTACCTGCCAGGACGGTAAAACGGTTGTCACGGACTGAAATGGAAGAACGCCGACAAAAGGGACTCTGCTTCAATTGCGAGGAACCCTTTGTCCGGGGCCATCAGTGTAAACGACTTTTTTGGTTAGATTTGGTGGAGGACGAAGATGACATGGATCTTAGCACCGATTCACCACCGGGTTCAACCCCTGAAATTTCACTCAATGCTATCACCGGAATTGGTGCCCCACAATCTATGAGATTGGAGGTCAATTGGAATGGTCAGAAAATCCTAATTCTGATCGATTCAGGAAGCACTCATAGTTTTATTTCTTCTGACTTAGCAGCAACGATTAAGAACAAGACAGAGCTACGGTCGAACTTACGGGTGACGGTGGCTAATGGGGAACAGTTACAGAGCCCAGGTACCTGTCAAAATGTTCCTCTTACACTGGGGGACTACTCCTTCAATATAGATTTATTAATTCTGCCCTTAACTGGATTTGATGTGGTTCTTGGAGTTAATTGGCTCAAGACTCTGGGACCTATTTTATGGGATTTTTCTCACATGACAATGTTATTTTTTAAACACCATCAGAAGTTTCAGTTGCAGGGAATTCAGCCTTCTCCAATCACATTAGCTTCCATCCAACTTGATCAAGATGAGCACTTGCTTCAGTTACTGGCAGAATACTCATCTCTTTTTGATGAACCCACCACACTGCCTCCACGTCGATATTGCGACCATCGCATTGCCTTGGAGCCAAATACTAAGCCAATTGTGGTGCGTCCATATCGTTATCCTCATATCCAAAAAGAAGAGATTGAGAAGCAGTGTTCATCCATGTTACAGCAGGGCATCATTCGTCCAAGTCGATCACCGTTTTCTTCCCCGGTTATTTTGGTTCCCAAGGCTGATGGGTCATGGCGTCTTTGTGTGGATTACCGGGCATTGAACTCCAAGACTATCAAAGATAAATTCCCAATACCGGTGATTGATGAATTATTGGAGGAATTATGGGAAGCTAAATTCTTCACGAAGCTTGATCTAAGGTCTGGGTATTTTCAAGTTCGAATGTTCCCCATGGATATTACTAAAACGGCCTTCCGCACACACCATGGACATTTTGAATTTCTAGTGATGCCATTCGGCCTCACCAATGCTCCTTCAACTTTTCAAGCTCTTATGAATGAGGTATTTGGGCCATATCTGCGGAAATTCATTTTGGTATTTTTTGACGATATCTTGGTTTTCAGCAGGACCTGGGAGGAGCACCTCCAACATTTACAGATTGTATTCCAGCTCCTTGCACAACATCAGTTATTCCTTAAAAAATCCAAGTGTTCTTTTGCTCAAACACAGGTGGCATATTTGGGACATGTCATTTCTGCTGCAGGGGTTCAAGCTGATCGTTCAAAAATTTCAGCTATGCTAGATTGGCCTCAACCTTCCTCCATTCGGAGCCTTCGTGGGTTCCTTGGCCTTACAGGGTACTATCGGAAATTTGTTCCTCTCTATGGAATCATAGCAGCCCCTTTAACAGCCTTGCTCAAGAAAAATTCCTTTCAATGGACTGAAAACTCTCACACAGCCTTTGAAGCACTGAAGCAAGCTATGACAACAACTCCAGTACTTGTCTTGCCTGATTTTTCTCAACCTTTCACGGTAGAATGTGATGCCTCTGATGCGGGCATTGGGGCTGTCCTCCTCCAAAACAACCGGCCAGTGGCATATTTCAGTCGACCAATGCCAATCAGACACAAGAATTTGCCTGCTTATGAGAAGGAATTAATTGGTCTTGTGAAGGCAGTCAAACAATGGAAATCTTATCTCTGGGGGTGCAAATTTGTTGTTCGGACTGATCACTACAGTTTGAAATACCTGTTGGAGCAAAAGGTACTTTCTCCTTTCCAACAGCGTTGGTTTAGCAAACTAATGGGTTTTTCCTTTTCAGTGGAGTACAAAGCTGGCAAAAATAATACAGTGGCCGATTCACTCTCTCGTTGCCATGATGATGTTACTGCTCTTATGGCAATTTCAATTCCTCATCTGAATTTATTTGACAAAATCCGTCGAGAGCAATTGCAGAATTCTGAAATTCAGCACTTGATCACTAATGTTAATAATGGAACTGCAGCATTACCATGGAGTTTTAAGCAGGGGCTTTTGCTCTACAAAGGTCGAGCTTTTTTGCCCAGCTCTTCCTCTTCAATTCAGGCTGTGCTGTCTGCTGTACATAATCAAGGCCATGAAGGTTATCAGAAAACCTTGTATCGCATCACTAGAGATTTCCATTGGGTGGGCATTAAAAAAGATGTTAAAGAATTTGTTCGTGCTTGCTCTGTTTGCCAGCGCCATAAATCCGATAATCTTCATCCTGCGGGTCTTATGCAACCCTTGCCTATTCCAACTCAAATCTGGTCTGATGTCTCTTTAGATTTCATTGAAGGATTACCTACATCCAGGGGCAAAAACGTTTTATTGGTGGTGGTGGATAGATTTTCTAAACAAGCCCATTTTTTGCCTCTGTCCCATCCTTACACAGCAGTAAGTTTTGCCCGACTCTTCTTTGATTGCATTTTTAAATTGCATGGGCTCCCAGAAAGTATAGTCAGTGATCGTGATGTGCTTTTTACAAGTGCTTTTTGGACTGAGTTATTTACCTTGTGCGGCACTAAACTATCCTTTAGTTCGGCTTATCATCCGCAATCTGATGGCCAGACTGAGGTCGTTAATCGTACTATTGAAATGTATCTTCGCTGCTTTACAAGTGACCGCCCCACCAAATGGCTGGACTGGTTAGCTTGGACTGAGTACTGCTATAATACCAGTTACCATTCATCATTGAAGGCTACCCCTTTTGAAGTTGTTTATGGCAGGCCGCCCCCGCGTTTGCTTTCATATTCTCCTGGAAGTTCCAGTTTGGACGACTTAGACTTCGCTCTACAGTCTCGTGATGATCTGCTTTCTTCTTTGCGCACTAACTTGTTAGGTGCCCAGCAGAAAATGAAGTTATTCTATGACGCTCGACATCGTGATGTTCAGTACAAGGAAGGCGACAAGGTGTTGCTTAAACTGCAGCCTTATCGTCAAAAATCTCTTGCTGCTAGACGTCATCAGAAGCTTCTTCCCAAATATTCTGGTCCGTATACTATTCTCCAGCGCATCGGTCCGGTAGCATACAAGTTAGACCTTCCTTCCGATGCTCCAGTACATCCAGTCTTTCATGTTTCAAAGCTCAAACCATTCCATGCCGGCATTCCTGGTACCTTTGCTACTTCGGTTCCAGCCACTGTGCTTGAGGACAAGCACGTCAAAATGGGGGGAGTAATGATAGCAGCCAACATCAATTAAAAGTTTACAAGAGATACAGTCATGGCTTGAGGAAGTTGCAAGACTGACTAAGTC
>JANTPM010000007.1:25396754-25409100 GCA_025434745.1 Erythroxylum divaricatum
AATTGAAATTTTAAAAATGAAAAATAAAAAAATATATAGCGGGTAACCCGCGGGTCTACCCATACCCGCTGGGCAGGGTATAGATTTTCAAAATCATTACCCGTTTCTATAAATTTACCCGCGAACCCGTACTTGTGTAACCCGTACCCGTGAGACCCGTACCTATACCCAGACCACCCACCCGTTTGCTAGGTCTACTAAAGAATGCAAATATTGACACGGTTAACAAACATAAATCACAAGGATAATTACTTACTTGTGTCAATGTAGACCCTTTTAGGTTCTTAAGTCTACCATAAAATAGCAAGTGCTCCCTCCCCGTTAAAGTTTCCCAAAGTAAGCTACGAATTGTCAAAAAAGTTGGTCAATGAGTTTCTGAATGAAACTTGAAAAAAGAAAAATCAATAACTATGCCTTACTCATGCTGTGGGCACACACCCATGCAAGTATAAATCCAATCCATCTGAGTCTGTAAATCTAGGCCCTTAATATATGTTGTTCCTGAGGTTGGCTTCGTCAGTCCAATCATCTGGTTAGAAAGTAGGGTTAAAAGGAAGTACAAATTATATAATTCAAATATCCAGAAAGTAATTACAACTAAAAATTGAGCCTTATTAGGTGAAGTTCCCACAATAGAATAAGGCAGGAATTATGCATTAAGAAACTGTAAAGGATGAGGAGAGCCCAAACAAATGAAAGTCCTAAAGGGAAGAGAATCCATTTCCATGAAACATCACAAAAGTTGTAGCAATATCCAAATAGTCAGCCAAGGCATCCCCTCCTCCCTAGGCAAATCCTAAGGTCCTTAGTAACCAGGATCAGCACAAGGGTTTTGTTAGCATAAGTGGAACATACAGCCAAACTGCCCACAACCTTAGATGCTTGAAACAGATTGACTCCCTCATGCATCCAAGATCTTATACGGGAATTTGATAGTCCCAACAAAGATAGGAGGATATCCACATACTTAAATGTTCAATAAGAAAGGAGCAACATTGACTGACCATACTAATGAAAGAACTCTTCCCAGCACCATTTGGTCCAAGCATACCAAAGCACTCTGCTGGAGGCAAAGCAAGAGATAATCCTTTCACTGCAAGTTTATCAGGGTTTCCATCCCTTCCTTTATACACCTTTTTTAGGTCATGACAGATAATTGCATGACTTATGCTTGGTTCCAGTAGTAACTGTTCAACTTTCTCCCTCTGCATCCAAAAACAATATTGAAGGTTTTGGCGAAAATATATTGACATTAGGAACAAGATTTTGGAGAGATCACAAAAGAAAGTTTGAGAAGAAATCAAGCAATATTTACGGATCAAAATTGGAGGTGGAACAAGAACAAACAGACCTCGACCTAATCGTTTCTTGCATGACAAACAATTATAATGACGCTCACATTTTTAGACTTTTCTTTTTCCCACAAGCATAAGGAAGATTACTTACCATATACCTGAGGAAACAACAGATGTAGACAAGGCATGGAAAGATACAAGTAAATTTTCTTACTATAATCATGAAACATCCAAAGAGGGTAACAGTATGAACCATTATGCAGACGCATCAGAATGACTAAAGCTTTATTATCAACTGAGTTTAATTTAAAATATAAGGATAGATTACCTCCTGGCGGACATCTGGTTTATCTACATTAACAAAAACATTGGATCCTTTGATCTGCAAACTAGGCTTTCTCTTAAGAAAGTTGTGCAAGAAAAACAGATGACTTTTTCCACTTCCAGAGGTAAAAACTTGGTCGAAGTAATATGCAGTAAAAAGCACCAATAACCACTCCACAAACATGATGATCAACACATCCTTCATCCCATTTATGCGGTCATTCAAATTTTTCCACTTCATCCCACTGGTCCCAAGTAAATTCCCGGTGAAAGAGTATTGCCCAAATTCATACAGACCTCGATATAGAGAGAATCCAGGATATAACTCCAGTACAATGATCCACCCTCCTGTGATAATGATAAAAGAGTAACATAATAAGCTAAGCCACTGATGAAGAAGTCGGAAAACAGATTTGTTTGTGTGTAAATGCACTTTAATAAATTACGCCCTGCTTGCAACGTCTATTGGTGCTATGCTAAAGCCCATTTGACTATCAAACCTTGAAATTAAAACTCTCTTCACGTCTGCTAAAAGTTCAGAGGAATTACCAAATTACAGAGTATTCTATACCGTTTAACTCGAAGGAAGTAACTATGTTATTTCTTTTGTTAGTTTTTCTCTACTTACTGGGGAAAGATGAATCTTCGATAAAATTCTGGAAAAGAAAGCCACCTAGTAGCCCGGTTCCAAAGACACATATGTAGCCTACCACTGTTTCCATCAAAGTCAACTATCATGAGGATGAAACTGAGATAGGAGCTTAAATTCAAAAGATGTTGTTGCTTCAAACCTGTAGCAATCCTAACATTTGAGAAGAAAGCAGCCATCAGAAAAGCCAAGGAAATTTGAAGGTTTATATATATGAAGTAAAATACAAATTGGATGCTGTAGTGATTCAACCTGAAGAATTTCAAACCTGCAATTTAACTGAGTCAGAAACTTGAAGCAAAGGCAAGTGAGAGACAACAAGCGGACTATACGTTACCTATAGCGGAGCCGAATAGTACAAAAACCAAGATGTACAACACGGATATGAGTAGGAAATAAAAGTAAGTAATCAACAAATAAGGTCCATCACCAAGCCCATGCATTTTCATCATGATCCTTAGTTTTTGTTGTTTCTCATAAACCAGAGATGACAGCACCACCTACAACAGAAACATTGAACATAGAAGATCAAGCACATGGCAAGTCGATATATTGTCTGACAAACTGACGTTACCCAATTTCTGAACCATCAAATAGATATAGGGCCAAGAGGAGGTTTACTGTTACGAAATGGGATGAGCAGATAATAGAGAAGTTTGATGAATTCAACATATAGAACCAGAAGCTGGATGTTTAAACCAATAAGCATTGATAGAAAACATCCAAGACTCAGTGCAGTTCACTTTATAAGGCAGCTACTGGAACAAAGCCATGTAAACAAGGGCATACACTAAAAGGTCTTTTGACTTCAACCTCATTGCTAAATCCCCGTGGCTTGATTGAAGAATCTATTGCATAATTCTTCCCCCCAAAATGGTGGATTAATAGTACGTCCACAGGGAAAATAAGTTTCCATGATAAAATAATACCAAAGTTGATTGATTCTTTAGCAAGAATAATAGTAAGAACTAGCATAACCGCTGCCACCGTAGCCTTCAAAACTTGCAGCTGTTAAAGTTAGTTATCACCAACACCAATTCCCAGATAATGTAGGCCAGAAGATATATAGATGACAATGAACAACTGCTCAGATGCTTACAGGGAATAGTTGTAAAACAACCCACGAAAAGAAGAGCGTGCCAATCAGAGATGCAATATCCAGTCTGATTTTACGGGCAGGTTGAGGCATTTCTTTGATGAATTCAAATAGTACTCGGGTACTGGACCCTTTCAAGAACTGGAGGTAAGCATTGGATGCCTGTGGATGAAGATTTGTAAAATTTCAGAGTATAAGGCTGATGCATAATGGAAAAGTTAAGCAACGACATTGAGGGAACGTGGTCCTCAACAATTGACAGATATACAAACTTAAGAAATCCATTAAGAACTTCAAGGAATTCCTAAATTGTTGTTATAAATTTCAAAAGAGAAGAAAATAAATAGAATATGAATAAAGAACAGGTAAACTCTAGCAGAATTCATGAAAAGTTAAAGGAAATAGACATACACTACGGTTGCTTATCAGTTTGAGAATGT
This sequence comes from Erythroxylum divaricatum, assembly GCA_025434745.1. NCBI lineage: Eukaryota > Viridiplantae > Streptophyta > Magnoliopsida > Malpighiales > Erythroxylaceae > Erythroxylum > Erythroxylum divaricatum. Next base: position 25,400,559 of record JANTPM010000007.1, read on the forward strand.
CAAGGATAGGATGCCAACTATTTTTAGAACTTTAAGGACTAGGCAATGATACAACTTAAAAGAAGGAAAATCCTGAGACTCAAGGCTCCAACCTTGCAAAGTACTAGATCGACATGAATAGAATTAAAGCATCCATATCTCAGTTCTTACCAGATTCACTGAACGTGGAATCCGGAGCAAGTTAAAACCCAGAGCAGCCTTGTCTTTATAGGTTGCATTGTACCAGATGCTCACATTGAAGGTTTTGTGGTTAGAGTTTAAGAAATCATAGGCTGCAGCATATTTTGATAGTTTTTATTCCTCAAGAATGCCTATATGGATAAGAGAAAAATATAATAACAAATACAGGAAAGTTCACCAGCTAGGATCTCATTAATCGTCCCCTCTGAATTTCCTTGACGATAACCTTTGTATAGTTCTTTATTTACCTCAGAAGAACTATTACGCCACAAATTTAAGCCTTCAACACATTTTATCTCTGCATTTAAACCAAAGAGAATAAGCGTAGGTTTCAGAATTTGACGTGAAAATAATCTTCCATGGTAATAAAATTAAGCTCGAGTGTGAACTTATGATATCCTATCATTTTTATGCTTCACAATCAGAATTTCCTGACATAATAGTAATCAAATTTTGGTATAGGAATTTGTAGTTAGGACCTTTTTCAGGGAACACAGATGAATTCAAACATCTCAAACTTGAAGTTCTTCTTCTCCCTATCATAAACTTTTTTTTTTCCAAAATTTCTAATGAGAGGATAAGCCCTATCTTTCTTTTTCTGATCGTGCCATGTGATAGATGGCAGATCAAGGTAAACAGTTGATACATCAGCCAATAAAAAGTTGCATCCAAAAATCACAAACCATGGCTATCAGAAACTGCCTTCAATGTCCATAGGACTCTGGTCAGCAAGTGATTGACACATAAAAACAGGAAGGAATTTAATCGTACACATAAAACAACAAAAAAGATTTGACAATCAAAATATTCATCTTCCCGAAAGAATAGCCTGAGTGCAAGCCGTCCCTTCCCACAATTGAGTTTTTCTAAAACTGTTTTTATTCCCTCTTTCAAATAGAAGTGCAGAAACGATTATGATTCTCACTGAACAAACTGGAAGTTCCTTTTCTGCATGTTTGTGAAAATGCCCTTAATTCTTGAAGATTCCCATGTCCCATGTTTTAAAATAGGCTATCTTTATGTCATCGTTGAGAAAATATTGATTTATACATTGTGTTTCCAACTTTCCATCAAAGTTACACCACTTGCTTTTGGACTATGTATTCATACCTTTCTTGAATTCTAACGGTGAGAAGTGAATGGGAACAGAGAATGTGGAGTTTGGTGGGCACTGTCTTAGAACATAATAAAGAGGAATAGCTTTATAGAAAGCAGGATCCAACAGATTATCTTGTCTCGGCTGGCTATCTGAACCCTGACCATTGTAGGCGCACATGGACGAAAAAATTAATTTTGTAGAAGATATGAGTAAAATAACTGGCGATTATCCATCTGAAAATATCTGGAAGAAAATTTCAAAGGGGAGAAACAACTAACCAGCACACTGTTAGCCAGAATATCCATAATACTGGAAGAACTTGAGGTCAGAGAAGTCGAGAATATATTCCCAGCCATGACTATTCAAAGGGAAAAAGATATGTAATAAGCTGATATTGATCTTGGTGAACCAATTAAAATAAGTGAGGTGCATAAAAAATAATGAAGGCAGAATGCTCGATAAGCGTGCTAAAACACCTCATACTTAAATGTATATGCCTAGAGATAGGAGAGAGATATACTTTCTCCAAGCGACTGATTACTTCCAGTCATGAGTATGGTTACAGGACAGGAACCTGTGCTCCTGCATGACTCGTTTGGCAAATCTGTGAAGGGTAGAACATCTGTTTTTGCTGCACGATACAGAGAAGCAGGAATTTGTAAGAGAGGAGGCCATTGAGGAGGGCTAGGAATTGGACAACTGGCAGCTTGTTTCAAGCTTGAAAATTGCACACCGCAGACCTCCTCACATGTTCCATCATTATTAGTGTCAACACATTGGCACCCACATTTGATACCAGCCTTGTTCAGCTCCTCGTCAACCAAAGCTTGAAGAAGAGTAAACAGTATACATAGAACAAAAGGAAAGCAAATAAGACGGCAGTTTGTCTTGGCATTTCGTTTCTGTAAAAAGAAAACAATGATAAATGATATTAGAAAAATCCACACAAGCCAAACCAGACAAAGTTTTGTAACAGCCACGTATTACGGAAGTTCATATTTGAGATATCTGAGATAATCATCCGACAATATGCAATCGGATGAGACCCTTCAATAACGGGGAAATTTATCTAAACTAAAGGAGAAACTGAGAAAGTTTACCCTTAATCAACAAGAAAAAATGAACCAGAAAAACCAAGCACCTCTCAAACTCAACGAGAAAGAGATGAAGACAAAGATGCACAACACGAAAATTATATGAAATGAATCACAAAACCGACATTGCACTGACAACCAACAAGAATCACGATTACATACAAACATGAGCACGCATATACACATGTAAAGAACAGAGAAAAGGAGAGAGAGACCTGGTAGGTTAAGTTCTTTATAAGCAAAGCATTGACCTGAGTCCTAAAAGATGCACGGCCCAGTGGCATCTCTCCCATGGAAACGCCAGCCATTGATCACTCTAATATGAACGTTAGTGTTTTCCCTTCCCGCCAATTTATCCAATCCTAAGCCTCTCTCCTATCTCTCCATCTCAACACGTATGAAAGTAATCAAAGCAAGTTCAGACGCTGCGCCAAATGTTCTCTTGTTTTTCATAAGAGATGAACAGCGCATGTCGGATTTCACGAAAACTGTTCTTTGTCGTGCTCGAGAAAATAGATTCTAAATGACATCTCTGCCCCTGCACATCACCTTGATTTACCTGGGGGCACTAATGAGTAATGAGCTCCGCTCACCAGTGCTCTGAAATGGCAGAAAGGGGAAAACGTTTTGGACCCAGATAAAAATCGATTTCTCATGCCGAAACTACCCTTGGTTAAATGCCTATGATGCCCTTCACGTGTTATTGTTCTGATGGGAGAGATGATATAAAATATTTTGAAAGAAGAGGATATGTACTAAAAATCTAAAATATGTAAAATACTAATGTATGGATAAAGATAAGATTAAAAAGATAAACTTGAAATATCAAATATATACTTTAAAATGATTTATCATATAGATCACATCATCTAATTATCCATGTATATATCTTCGTTATTTTTATTCCTTCTTTGACGAATCACTCTTGAATTTTAAAATTTTGGTTACATCCCAGAATATTTCATTAAAAACAAAAGATATTACCAATTTCCTTAAAGAACGTCATGAGGTGCCTAAAAACTTGTATATTTTGATACAGATTCAACTTAATGAGTACTATATTTTGATAAAATGTTTTTCAATTGGTTACGTACAACTGTTTTAGCATGTTATTGCACTCGAACGCTAGTTATATCGTAAAACCAGAAAGCAATAGCAAGTTGGTTTGTTTCTTCCTTTCTTCGGTTATAACGGAAAAAAGGAATGTATTAATTGTTTAAATATGTATCTAAAAATATATATAGATTCATGTAACGGGAACACCTTTTTTAAAGAACAAAAAAAGTCAATTATACAATGTCTTCCGTTATGATCATAAATTTGCCATAAGTTTATGCTTTCTGGTATTACAAGAATAGACATATAAATGAAGACATATGGTACAATGCTAAAGAATACAACAAAGTCCAGTTTGGTTGGTACGGATTGTTGATTGAGAAAGTATTCTTTTTTTAATTTAAATGATTACGTTTGGTTCGTCTTTTTGAATAGTTGGGAAAGTAAAAGCTTTCCTAATTTAGAAAAAGTAGTAACATTTTCCATGAATTCTAAATCCCAACCCCCCCTTGGCATTTAAATTACTTTCCTCAGGAATTTAATCTAAAAATTATACTAGACAATTTAATCATTCTTTCTCTCTCAACTCTACGATAACTCTTTTATAAAGCCTTATCTCATCTTCAACCAATGTTGCGAGCACTGTACTGGACTTGGTGTTGAATTGATTTAATAATTAAAAATATATAAAAATAAATATTAGTTTATAAATAATAATTTTTAAATTATTTATTTAAAAATAAAATATTTTTAATAATACTTTATTAATAAATATTATACAAAATATTAAAATAAATTTAAATAAAATAATTTATTTTTTAAGTTTTATTTAATTTATAATTATTATTAGTAATAAAAATATTTATTATTATTTTAAAAACAAAAATTAAAAATGCACAATAATTATAAAAGTTGAAATAAATAAAATAACTAATTAAAAAACTTTGAGAAAAAAGGGGGGAAGGAGAGAAGAGAGGGAAGGAGGCTGGCAAATTTAATTTTTTTTTAATTTTACAAAAAAATCTCTTATTTTTAAAAATTTTCAGTATCGACCGATATTTGACCGGTATTTTGAATATCATCCAGTACTATTTAAAACGGACCGATTCTAATATGTATTTAAACTCGGTACAATCCATCTTTTATTTCGTATCGATTTTGGTCCGGTACGTACCGATATTCATAATACTATCTTCAACTATTTTTATTGTTCTCCCGTTAGTAGGATTTTAAATATTTTTGCTCAAAAGTTTCAATTGACAATCTTCAAGTTCATATTTTTCCTTATTTAACGATTTTAATTTTTATTCGATTTGTAGGGATATAATTGAAAACATAAGTCAAAATTAAGTTATATTCCATAAAATACTTATGCATACCAAATACTATAATAAGAATCCATCTAACTTTTTTATTAGAATTTTTATAAGTATCCAAACTTGTTAATATCTTTACTTTCTATACATTTATTTTCCAACGAATCATATTCTAAATTCACTTTACTTTCTCGCCAACCAAACGAAGCCCAAGGCTTTGGTTGGCATGGATTCTTGCTTGGAAAAGTAATCTTTTTCCTAAAATTTATATTATCACGTTTGGTTTATTTTTTGAGTAGTTAGAAAAGTAAAACTTTCCTAATCTAGGAAAAATAGTAGTACTTTACTTGTATTCTAAATCCCATCAATCCTTGGTATTTAGATTACTTTCCTTAGGAATTAAATATAAAAAACAAACTAGCCAATTTAACCCTTTCTTCTCTCTCAACTCTACGACAACTTTTTTACAAAACCTTACTTTCTCTTAAACCAATACTATGAATACCGTATCAGATCGAGTACCAGATTGAGTTCTGGTACAGTATTGTACCGGTATCGGTTAATATCTAGTACCGTTTTAGATAATTTTTTAAGTTTATAAAATAGTCCCTAAATTTGGAATATGATTCTTCGGAAAATAAATATATGAAAAATAAAAATATTCATATGTTTGGATACTTATAAGAATTCTATTATGAAAGTTAGGTAGATTCTTATTATAGTGTTTGGTAGGCAATAGTATTTCATGGAATGTAAGCTAATTTTGACTTGTATTTCTAATTATATCCCTACAAACTAAATAAAAATTGAAATCATTAAATAAGGAAAAATATGAATCTAAAGATTATCGATTGAAACTTCTGAGCAAAAATATTCAAAATCCTATTAAGAAGAGAACAATAAGAATAGTTGAAGATAGTATTATCAAAACCGGTACGTACCGATCGGTATGTATCGTACCAGACTAAAACTGGTACGAAATAAAAGGTAAGTCATATCAGATTTAAATACAGGTCAGTATCAGTTTGTTTCAAATAGTATCGACGAAACTGGCCAAATACTGGCCGATACCTAAAATTTAAAAAAACAAGAGACCCAAAGATTAATAAATATTATATAAAATATTAAAATAAATTTAAATAAAAATAATATATTTTTAAGTTTTATTTAATTTATAATTATTATTAGTAATAAAAATATTTATTAAAACGGGCCGAAGATCTTGTTCGCATTGTAGAAAGGTATTCGTATTTGAGTGATTTAGAGAATAATGGATCCAGTGAGATATAGTAAATGTCAATCAAAGTATATTTGGTCATGATTTGTTAATTCATTTATTAATTCTTACATATAGGTATGGAAATGTTTATTGACCCCAACCCTAATATGAAAAGTAATTATCTATGTAACTTCATTTCCATCGACTTAAAATGCTTTTGAGTGTTAGTGCCGTACGGAATATTAATATCACAATTTGCCCCTGTATAAAATTCCTGGTATTTAAACCTAGATTCAAATTGTTTTTTTTAATTCGAGGGAAATCCCGATGGCGGAGCCCAACCATCGTAAATCTCGACAGAGCCCGCCACCAACAAGTAAAATCTTCGACTACCCCAGGCTCTTACAAGAAATGCGCTTACGTAGAATTGAACCTGAGACCTAGGCGAAGCTAACCCCTGCTCTCAACCATTAGGCAATACCCCTTGGGGCTTAGATTCACACTTGCCTAACAATACCAACTTAATTTAGGAAAGATTGATATTGTTCAATTAAGGCCAGGCGGGGTGGTTATGTCATATTTAATTATATAAAATCTGCAATTTAAAAAAAAACTTTTATGTCTTATAGTATTTCTAATTTTAACCAAGTTCAATATACAAAGTAAAAATTATATTAAAAATAATTTTAATTTTTTTGTGTAGTTAAAGAGACAATACATAATATCGTGAAATTTTATCAGAGAAAATTAAACATATTTTTTTTGTCAACATTTATAATAAACAATTATGATTATTACTTGATATAAAGTGGTGTTTTTATTTATTTATTCTAAATGTCAAGTCATGTCTTACTAACTATTTGCTTTCTGTTACTGTTTTTTTTTAAATATACTTTATCAATCTCATAATATCATTTACCATTTTTATTCTTTTGCATTCTTCTACATTTCAAAATTAATTATATTACTCATTAAATACTCATTTTGCTAACTTTTATAAGAAAATAAATTATATATCCTTTCTTTAAGGACAAAGAAACTAATTATATTACTTGCTAGTAACTCATTCAGCTAACTTATATAAGAAAATAAACTGTATATTATTTCTTTTTCATTTTTTAAGGACAATGCAAACAAGAGAAAAGGTAGTGATTGTTGCAATCTTTTGATGCTAGTTCATGTGATTCGATTATTGGATTGACGAAGCATACCTGTTTTTATTATCTTACACCTTTAAGGCTAGCCATATGGGTTGAGTAAAGCTTGTTGTGATAATATGTTAGCCAAGAACGGTTTGAAATTGAAGTGAATCACACGTTAGTACAATGCTTATTATACGATGTATAAATGCACAAGAAGGGGGGGTTAAATTATGTATTTCTCCTTTTTGAAAAATCTTTAAAAACGTTTTGTCAAAAGAAAAAAACTTGTTCTTTTCACAAGAACTACTGTAAATCAAAGTTAATCGTGTTCTCGAAAACTTGTTAGAAAACTAAGTAAAAATGAAACTTTGAACGATAAGAGAGATAAGGATAGAGAGAAGTTGACACAGAAATTTTTATACTGGTTCAACTCAAACCGTATGCTACGTCCAGTCCTCAGATGTCTTTCTGAGATTTCACTTTCTCTCAACAACTTTACAAGTATTCTTTCTTTCTGAGCCTCTTCGGGTCTCTTTACACTCAGTATTCTTTTACTCTTAGCCTCTGCAGGCTATCTGTACTACTTTCTTACAGAAAGATATTTCGAACTTCATTACAGTAATATAGCTCTAGCTATTTGCACAATAAACTCTCAAGTAAGCTTTTTAACGTTCACGTATGTATATATATCAGCTAACTTTGCAATCTTTGACTTCGACTCATATATATAGCTTTCGTTTTCAACTGCTTCTTGAATCTTGCTTTCTTAATTCTTGTAAGAAACGGTTATTCAGTTGAGATCTGTAACTAACTCGAACTAACTCTTGATTTGCTTCCGTCTGCTTTTTATCGTCTGCTTTTTCTTTCGTTTGTTTTTGGCTTCAGTCTGTTTTTCATTGTCTGCTTTTTCTTTCGTCTGTTTTTGGCTTCCGTCTGTTTTTTATTCATCGTCTGCTTTTTAATCTTCCTTCTGTTTTTCATTCATCGCCTGTTTTTCATTCTTTGTCTGTATTTCCTTTCGTCTGTGTTGAACCTCGATTTTTTTAAAATGAAAATAAGAAATATTCAAAAGTGGATGAGTTGATTGAAATAAAGTTAAATGGCAAGAATTAAAAAGAAAAAGTGCGACAATTTGAAGAGTTTAGAAAGTTTGACTTTTTAACCATTGAGAGTTGACTTTTGATTTAGTCAAAATTTGAGAAAATGTTCTACATGAAACTTGTAGCTTATGTTATGAGCTTTCTTTCGCTATAAAGTTTGCAATTTTTTGATATCGGAAGTGAAAGTTATGATCAATCAAAGTTTAGGTATGTTATCGGTTGACTTATGTTATGACTAAAGCTTTGACTGAAAAATTTACCTAGTTAGAGGTTAATTGAGCCTTGAAGTTCTTCATAAAAGTTGAAGGATTTGATTTGATCTTTATTTTGATATAA
>JANTPM010000007.1:25499817-25517020 GCA_025434745.1 Erythroxylum divaricatum
TGTATTTTGAACCAAGTTGTAAAAGGGCTTGAAATGCCCACTAAAGCATTGTAAGCTACTTGTTTTGAATGTGAATGAAATGCATGAATTACAATTTATCAGGGTCTCTCAAGACCATTTATTATCATGTTAAGCATTGTATCCAAAGTTGCATGAAATGGCTTTGAAATCCATGTGGGTAGAAATGCATGTTTAGTTCAAGTGAAGATGAGTATAGAGTTGTGATTGAATGAATGAATTTGACAAGAAAGGGGGAAATGAAATTGTGTGATAGTTGGATATGATTAGAAAGCTAAGAGTGCGTTGTTGCCTTGAATATTGAGTTGTTATGCAGGTTGTGACCTTGGATTGAAGATTTGGGTTAGGAATAAATTAGGGGAGGTGCTGTCCAATTTTTCCCAAAAATTGTGCAGTAACTTCCATTGAATTTAGACCCTCTTAGAGTTTGATGGACAATTCAATCAAAAATTGATTGAATGATAAACTAAGTTTGATGTTTGAAGTTGTTATGAAGTATTTAGTAGTAGAGTGAGTGAATCTTGCATGATTACAAGTGTAATTGGTATTAGGGATGAGTTAGAAAGCATGGGTGAAGGTTTAAGAGGCTTGGGGAAAAACCTACACTTTCTGGTCACTTATTCCTCGCGGGCGCGAGCTCCATAGCTCGCGGGCGCGACCATAGAAAAAGCAGAGGAGCCTCAACTTTCTGTTCGACTATTCCTCGCGGGCGCGACATAATTAGATCGCGGGCGCGACCCTGTTAGAAGCCGAATTTGGTTTTTATACCTATAATATGAGTTGTAGATCTAGATGTCTACTTTCTAACCGTCTAAGAACGAAGTCATTCCGACATCTATAGTAAAAGTTATGGCAATCGCGCCAAAAGAGTTTCAATGTGATTTTGGAAGTGAGCATGGTCTATTGTTTTGGGCATAATTCCCTCATACGACCTCCAAATGAGGTGAGGCTTGAACCATTAGTTTTATAAGACATGTATCTTTCTCCATATGAAAATTTGTAGCATTTAGAGTTAAATTGAAAATGTTTGAATAAAAGCAAGTTAAAGGTCGGATGAGAGAGTAGGTTTCAGGTATGAACTCTTTTAGGTTTTTGGGGTATATCTTGAGTTATATGACTCCGATTAAGGTGATTCTTGCCTCTATGCGAACGTGAGACTTTAAGCTACATTTGATACGAACAAGTCGATAAGTGATATTGATGTTTAGGTAGTGTGCGCTCATCACTTTTATGGAATAGCAGCGAATAGCACTGCAATAAGTTAAGCGCAAGGCTTCAGGAAAGTATGAATGGTAAGTATTATGCAGTCGGAATCCGGTCTCCGGGTCGGGTTCCGACAATTAGATTGAAAAACAACAACCTTAATTATATTTCGAAGGTATTTTACTCTTCAAATATTAGCCATAATCTTTGGAGTGTGGGGCAATTGACAGAGAAAGATTATGACTTGTACTTCAGCAAATATGGATGCATTATTTATGAAATAGAGCAGCAGATGATAAAACATGTCAAAAAATCGTTTGTTCCCTTTGCAAATTAATTATGAGGATCTTCTTACCATGTTTCTGTAATTGATGATGATAATTGGCTATGGCATATGCGACTTCGGCATTTGAATTTTGGAAGTCTTGATTTTCTTTCTAAAAAGAAATGGGTATTTGACCTACCAGCTATTAGTGTTATTGACAAAGTCTGTGTTGACTTTTGTTTTAGGGAAGAAGCACAGGGAAGCTTATCCCAAATGTAAATCTTGGAAAGTAAGTAGACCACTTGAACTTGTTCATTCATATTTGTGCTTTGTGGAGGTTCCTTCCAATGGTGGTAGTATGTATTTTATTATTTTTATTGATGAATATAGCAGAAAGGCCTGTGTTTATTTTTTGAAATATAAATCTAAAGCATGTGATACTTTTAAGAGTTTCATGGGTTATGTTGAAAAACAAAATGGGGTACTCTTAAAGTTTTGAGAACTAATAGGGGTACTGAATATACTGTTTATGACGATTTCCTACGAAAACAAGTCAATATGCATCATTTAAATGTTAGATACACTCCTCAATAAACGAGGTGGCAAAAAGAAAGAATAAAACTGTTATATATACGGTGAGATGAATGCTGCATAGTAAAAATTTGCTTAAAAGTTTTTGGATAGAAACAATTGCTTGTGCTTTGTATGTTTTAAATCAATTTCCTACTAGGAGTGTTTGTGACAAAACTCCACAAGCTTAGACTGATAGAAAGCCTAATATTTGGCATCCTAAGGTGTTTGGTTGTATTGCTTATGCTTATATGCTTGATGAGTTGAGGAACAAATTGAATGACAGAGAAGAAAAATGTATTTTCATTGGCTACAATCATGAGATGAAAGGATACAAGTTGTACAATCCAGAGAATAAGAAAGTTGTTGTTAGTAAGGATGTCACTTTTGATGAAGATGCTATTTTGGATTTGTCAAGTGAAGAAAAAGTTCACTACCAAGTCCACTGGATGTTGTTAAAAGAATTGATGATGATCCTGAGGTGGAGCCAATTCTTGTGGAGACTTCTAGTCATCCACAGAGACAACGACGCATGGCCTACTTATCTATAAGATTACGTTGTTGGCACTACATATGATTCTTTTGATGATAGTGTTGATATTGTTCACTAAGCATTATTTGCAGATTGTGATCCTTTTTCATTTGAGGATGTTGCTCATGATGATTGTTGGGTGAAAGTCATGGATGATGAGATTTACGCTATTGAACAAAATAGTACTTGGCAGCTCACTACACTTCCTGACAGTGCGTCATAATACTAGTTAAAATAAAATAACTAGACTACTACTATAATAGTGTTAACTCTAGGTCGATCCCACAGAGAGTATGTGTAAAGTTGTTAAAATAAAATTAATCAGTGTTTAGGTTTAGAGGAAATAAAAAACTAAAATAAAACTAGACTAATAAAAACAAATTAAAGAAAACGCAAAAAATGATAAAAGTGGGGAATTCAGTAGGTATCTAATTCTTTGGTTCAATCTAGGCTTACACCTTAATTAAACATATTTCATTGATTTGTTGTTCTCAAACCTCTCCTAGTAACTATTAATTGTGGGTTAATAATTAACCCGAGTTTTTCCTTAGGTAGTGTTTAATCAAGATGTGATAATTAAATAAACCTAATTATCAAATAACCTGGAATACAATCTCTTGATTTAACTAGGTAGTAGCATTACGAATTAGGTAAATAGATTAATCAAGGCAACAATCACATATGATGCATCATTTAATCTAGGTTATGTTATCCCTAACAATTACGAATCACTAGTCGCTAAACACGAATTTCAACATAACAATTTCGGATTATATCAAAATTCTAGTGAGTTTGCAAATAAACGATTCAATGAACACATTAAAATTATCTTTTTACAATACACAATAGGTTTATACACAAATAACTGAACAATAATGAGAATACGATTGTCCATACATAAAACTCTAATCAATTAACATAGGATAACATAATCAATTTCTAATGGGAGAAAGAAACAATAAAATAGTGAAATACACTTATCTCAGGTCGTTGGCGTCGATATCACCTCCGAACCTAGTTGGGATGTTTAGCCCTTTATGGGCCTCTCCTAAAAAAAATTCTCCCATTGAAGACTCCCTGTAGTGCCTCCCTCCTTTCTATTGTCCTCACGTTATTGCCCTCTCTATGCTACTGTTCTGTCCTTTTTTCTGAATTAATTTTGGTCCACTGGTACTATTCACTTTTTATTCACACGTACTTGCCAATCCCTTATACTGTTGTTTCAGTGTTTTCCTTTTATTCTTCAGCCCATTGACTTTGTTTTGGTGCCCTTCACTATACATCTGTGTTTTGCTCCTTCACTTTGCGTTTTTCTCCTGGATATTTGTGTGAAACGCAAATAACATTTATGTTATTCAGGTAAACAACGTCTACATGAAATGCTGTTGGGTTTCTCCTGCGCTGTGTTTTGTTTTGGCGTTTCTTCCTTATGCTTCCACCTGCTAGCACGTTTTACACATTTTTTATTACCGTATTGATGCTTTGGCTATCCACCTGCTGCATGTTACGTGATTTAGCTTCAATTGTTCATGCCTTCTTTGTTTGACCAATCAATCCAAATGCTTTCCATTAAATTTGAACTCACGTTCTTGCATAGGACATGCATAGTCGATAACAACTTTAATTTATTTTCTTTATGTTTTCATTTCTTGTCTTCTTCTTGTCTTTATTTGCTCCAATCTTCTTCTTTCTCCAAGAAAACAAGTGAATGTAAATCTTTAAAAAATGACCCAAATATTGTGCTTTCGACTCACTTTAACTTCTTTACTTCCGAATTATACCTAAAATCACATATAAGTCAAAGTGAGTATCTTAAGTAATTTAATGTCATTAATTACTAAGTGTTATGGAATAATTATAAAATCAATTAAGCATATATCACTTCCTAAGGAAAAGAAACCAATTGTTGTTAAATGGGTGTATAAGACTAAGTACAAACCCAATGGAGAGGTGGATCAATTCAAAGCTCGCTTGGTAGCTAAAGGTTACAAACAAAAGCTAGGAATTGATAACTTTGAGGTGTTTGCTCCTATTGCTAGACTTGACATTGTGAGAATGTTGCTATCACTTGCTGCCCAAAATAGTTGGAAAATATTCCAAATGGATGTAAAGTCTACATTTTTTAATGGTGTCTTTAAGGATGAGGTGTATGTTGAATGTTGCGATCCAAACAGAACAAAATAAATTAAATTCTATTTAGACCAATAGAGGCAAGTGCACCCCGTCGACAAGTAATATAAAACGGTAAGAACCGGATATCGTACCCAAGGGAAAAATTTTCAACACGTAAGACAATTAAATTAAACGATGAAAAATTACTTAGACGATCACGAATTGATTGATTTGAAAATAAAATAAAATAAAATAAGTAAATCAAGGAAATATGAAAATTGCAAGGTATGAATTAAAACGACTAGATTTAATCAAATGACAAAAGTTCGGTTAAGGTATCAGATTTCAATTGGATTAGACATTTAAAATAAAATTATAACGGTGGATTGATTTAGGAAATACTTCACTTAAGCAAGTCAAACCCAATGTTCATGGTGTTCCCTTCTCTTCTAAATCCGAGTCACTACTTGGTCCATAGATAATTCGGAATAAAAGGCGTTAAATACAAGAAGCCTAAAATTAAGTTCGTTAATTCTAGGTATCCTCACACAAGATCCTAAGGTTGGTCTACACTTTAGTCTCAAGTATGTCGCTTGATTAATTTTTCGACAAATTAAATCCCATTGGTTGTGGCATTCAATCATCTAAGGTCTTAATCTAGGTGATCAAGCTAAATTAAGACTAAATATGCATTTAATCAAGCAAAAATCAATACCACAAAAATTATCCTAATCCAATATCAATCTTAACCTTAACCGAAAAGAAAAATTTACTCACACATATTTATCAATGTAACATAAATCATGGTCATAATATATGTTTGCATTGATGAAATCCACACAATTAAAATAAATATGAAAATAAATTAAGAAACTAAATTAAAACACCCCCTTTTCCACAACTGTATTTTTTGTCGCGTCTTTGGCTTTGGTACGTCTTGGTCAAGGCCCTCTGGTCTCTCCACGCTTGCTTCTTAAAAATCCACCTTGCTGTAACATGTTTCTCGTAAGCCATCAGCTACGTTATTTCTTTTGTTATCTCCACCTACAGTAATTTTTTTCTCCAATCAGATGTCTCATTTTGCTTGCACAAGGTGTCTCCTCCACCAACTAAAATTTAATCGTTCATGTCAGCTGTCTCGTTGTGCTTAGAGTGGAGTGTAAAGTGATGTTGCGTTGGCTCCCACCTCATGCTCCACTAGCTAATGTTTAATTAATGTCCAACCTTCATGTCTTTCATGTGTATGTGAGAGCCTAGCAGTTGCCAATGTTCCAACTCTCTTGCCAAACTGTTGTCTTCTTTATTTAATGTCCATCATCTTCTTCATCGTGGGGGCCTCCACTAAGTGCTACATCAATTATTTCTTCACCCCAAGTTCAACGTGTTCTCCTCTCCAGAGCAGCTATGTGTCAACAACTTATTTCAATGTGTTTTACATGTTTTTTTTTTCAGCCACGAGCATATACATTTTTCTTCCCTTTTTCACCTTCTCACGTGTGTCTCCAATAGCTGCTTCTCCTTTTCACGCCTTCTTAAAACTCCAACAGCAGACCCACCACGCTACTCCACCTCTCTAGCCCTCTTGTATGTTATCGTTTTCCACCAGCTTAAATGTAGCTTCTTCAACGTCTTCGTTTGCTGCTTCTACCACCTGGTGTTGCTTGAGTGTTGTCGTGAATGAGTATAGAGTAAGGGCTGTGTAAATGTGAGGGGATGAGGCTACTGCATCTTGAGTGAATGCTTTGTTGGTGATGGAGTTGCGTGATTCTTAGATCCAAAAATCCTCTACTAGCCAATGTTTTTATTTTTCCCCCTTAACTACCTCACGTTCCACTCTATATCACCACTTCAATGTTATCTCTCCAGCTGCTTACTTCTTTTATTCTTAGTCACCAGCTCATCGTTTTTTTTTCCAGCCCCCTTCTAAGTGTGTCCTCTAGTGTATGATTTTTGGGTGGTCTATAACGTGTGTCTTCTCCCAATAGCTAACGTATTTTTATTCCACAACACTACTCTCATCTTTTGCATGCGCACACTCAGCTTTCTACGTGATTTTAGGAGACTCTTCTCTTGCTTTTGTCTTCTATCCACGCACATGGAGCCTGCTCTTCTTCGTTTTATTGCTTGAATAATTTCAGCCCATCTAAATCACACCTAACCCTCCCATTTTTTCAACTCTCATTCACGCCTAACATCAGCATCGCCAGCTTCTTCATTCCTTTTTCTCTTATGTATTGAGAGTCCATCATCTCATGCTCTCCTTGATTTGTTGCTGCCACTGCCTTGTTTCCACAACATGTGTTAAACCATTTTGTCTTATTCAAACTCACGTCCCTCACTTTCCTGCGCCTCCATTGCTTCCTTGGTTTCTTATTTCCTCTCTTCAACATTTTCAGCTCACGCCTAAGCCACCAAAATTGACGAAAATTACCTTCTTTTTACTGTAGCTGAGGTTTCCATTATTTGTTTGTAGTTTGGTCCACCTTTCTCAAATAAACTCCATCTCCCTTGGTCCACTCTTGATTCACATTTTTAAGCCTCTCCTTTACGCACAAGCTCTCATTTTCCTTGGCCAAAAATGTAGTAGCTCTCATTTTAGAGCTTTCCTTGCTTTAGGCTTTTAAAAATTCCAAATCCAATATGTGCCTAAAATTCAAACAATTAACATTTAATTAGTACAATGTAAACATTAAATGGACAAGAGTTTAATAAATTATGTATCTAAAATTAATATAAAATGTCCATTAACACTTACTGCCACTGACCTTCATATAGATACATCGATTAACATTATTCTCCACAAAACCATATGATATGTTAGTAAATTAGGAAAGTTGATATTTAGTAGATAATGATCCTAATAAATTAGGAAGATCTTATCCTAGATTTAAGATAAGATAAATCATAATCTAAGTAGTTGGGGTGCTGCAGAATAGTAGAGATTTTATATTGGATGTATTTTTCCTATTTAAGATGTATCAACCAAGAATTGATGCAGAATATAACAAAATTTTAATTATGGCTTTTCCATCCAATTCTATCAATATGGTATCAGAGTTATAGGATTCAATTATGAATTTCATAGAAGCTATGGTAGGTTTTGGATTGAATCTTTTAGATGACAATAGCAATCCGATTTTAGTTGGAAAAAGTAGTATGCTTGCATAGATTTTTCTGTCAGAAAACTCCAAATTATCGTTGCTCAATTGAATGGAAAAAATTACCTTGAATGGTTCCAATATGTACATTTGGCAATTGACGACAAGGGAAGCTCGGATATTTAAATGGTGAGGTTGAGCAACTAATTGTAAATGATCCTAGGTATCAGCACATTTGGAAAAATTAATGGTTACTACATGGTTAACCAATTATATGGAAATAGTTATTGGGAAACCCTTCATGTTCATGCCAGTAACCCGTGATGTTTAGGAAGCATATATTCAGATCTAGACAACCACTCATAATTATTCTAATTAAACACCAAAATATAGAAATGCAGCAAGGTGAGAGGAATGTAACATCATATTATAATGAAATGATGTCTGCATGATAGGAATTAAATTTATTTGATGAAGAAAATTCGGTAAATCTAAGTGATAGTGCTTGATATAAGAAGGTTGAAAGGGGAGGCATATCTGTCTTCTTGGCCGTATTGAATAGAGACTTGGATGAAGTTAGAAATTGTATTTTAGGGAGAAATCCTCTACTGATCATAAGAGAAGTTTCCTCATAAGTTCAAAGAGAAGAAGTACGAAGATAAGTGATGTTGAAGAATTTTGGTGAAACCATAATAGAGAATGAAGGTTAAACTCTTGTAACTTGAGGAGCTGAGAAGGAGATAAATGTAATGGAGAACAAAAGCTTTGGTATGACCATTGTAAAAAATCATGACATACTAGGGAAACATGTCGAAAATTGAATGGGAAACCATCTAATTGGAAAAAGGAAAAAGAAAATGACACTGAGATAGGAGGAGAAGTTTGAGCATTCCAAGTGAGCAATTCTGATCCAAGACAACAATCATCTTCAGAATCTCTTCCTTTTACTAAGGAGCAAATAAAGCATCTGCACAAAATGTTTAAATATCAAAATAATTTTAATCCATCATGTTCTCTAGCTTATTTACGTAACATTTTCCTTATGTCTTTGGCCTATACCAACATTAATGGCCCCTGGATATTAGATTCGGGTGCCACAAGTCACATAACTGATATTTCATATTTTTTTCATCATAGGAAATCAAAAGGTAAAAATTGTTGATGGTTGCTTTTGTTTCAGTTGCTGATAGAGGAATAATGTGTATCTCTCCTTCCCTAAAACTCATATTCCTAACTTATCATATTCCTATCCTATTATACAACCTCTTATATATGAGTAAGCTTACTCTTGATTATAATTTTTGACTAATTTTTTGGTCTTCTCATTGTAAATTTTAGGATTTGACCTTGGGGAAGATGACTGGGGATGCTAAACAGAATAGTGGCCTCCATGTTTTTCACAAAGGACGGACCTTTAGAAAGAAAGACCAACAAACTTGTTTCAATTATTGTCGACTAGGCCATCCATGTTTTCACTATTTAAAGCATTTGTTTCTGAATTTATGCATAAATAAAAATCCTTTAATGTTTCATTGTGAGTCGTGTAAATTAACAAAACATCATTATGCAGTTTTTCTTTCACGACATTTCAAATTTTCATAACCATTTACCACGATCTATAGTGATATTTGAGGGCCTTCTAGAGTTACTATATTGTGTGAGAAACATTGGTTTATTACATTTATTGATGATCATACGAGGGACATTTGGGTCATCCTCTTAAACGAAAAATCAGATGTTGAAAGAGTCTTCAAAATCCTTTATAACATGATTCAAACACAATTTCAAAGTAAGAATAAAATATTTTGAAGTGAAAATGGGAAATAATTATTTAACAATATGTTGGGAAAATTTTTTACTGAGAGAGAAATAGTTCATCAAAGCTCATGCAATAATACACCATAACAGAATAGGGTGGCCAAGAGAAAAAATAAACACCTGCTTAAAATGGTTAAAGCTTTAAGCCCTCAAATTAAGGTTCTTAAATATCTTTGAGAGGAAGTAGTTCTAACAGCTATTTACCTGATAAATACATTACCTACACAAATTTTTGACTACAAAACACCAATTCAATTTTTTTTACTGCTGTTTTCCAACCATTAGACTTATTACAGACATTCCTTTGAAGTTGTTTGGTAGCTTGGCCTATATTCGTAATCATGATTCCAAACTTTCAAAACTAGGTCCTAAAGCACATAAATGCATATTGTAAGTTATCCCACTAATTAAAAGGGGTAAAATATATTGATACAATTTTAAAAAGGATGTTTATGTCTATGGATGTTACTTTCTTTGAAGGAACTTCATACTATAATAATTACCATCTTCAAAAGGAGAAAAATATTAGTGAAGATGAGTTCTTAGATAGTTCAGATCTCATGTTTGATGTAAATGTGTGTTTACTTTAAAATTTAATTATGATGGATCTTTAGAAAGGTATAAAGCTTGGTTAGTTGTTAAAGGTTTTACCCAGACATATGATATAGAATATTATGAGACTTTTGCACCAGTAGCAAAGTTAAACGTGATTCGAGTCCTCCTTTTAGTTACTGTTAATCTTGACTAGTCTTTAAATCAATTAGATGTAAAGAATTATTTCTTTAAAGGAAATTTGGATGAAGAAGTATATATGGAGCCTCCCTTGGATTGATTAAAAAGTTTGGAATCAAGATATGAAGATTAAAAAAAAATCCTTATATGGTTTAAAGTTTAAGGTTATTTTCAAGGACAATCTAATCACACTTTGTTCTCTAAGAAATCCACTAAAGATAAATTTTCAATTTTGGTTGTCTATGTGGATTATATAATATTGACTGGATATGATATAGAAGAAATGAGGAAACTAAGGAGTTCAAAATTAAGGACTTAGGCCAGTTAAGATATTTTTTTGGAATGGAAGTAACAAGATAAAAAAAAAGAACTATGGTCTCACAACGGAAGTATATTTTAGATCTCTTAAAGGAGATTAGAATGAGTGGACGCAAGCTTTCAGACACTCCATTAGAGTTTAATGTCAAACTTGGAGATATTAAAGATGGAATCCTAGTAGATACATGATGATACCAAAGATTGGTGAAGTGATTGATCTACTTGTCTCATGCATGACCTAGTATTACCTTTGTTGTAAGTATGGTTAGTCAATTTATGCATTCCCATATGAGGAGCATCTGGAAGCTGTATACAGGATCCTTCGATATTTAAGGGGCACCCCCAAAATGGCCTTTTAAAAAATGAAAATAGAGGAGTGGAGGTTTAATAATGATGCAATATGGGTAGGATCAACTATTGATAGAAGATAGAGTTCTAGGTATTATACATTCCTTTATGGCAACTTAGTTACATAGAGATGTACGAAACAAAGTGTAGTTGTGAGTAAACTAAAGTAGGATTTAGATCAATGACTCAAGGTGTATGTGAAGTTCTATGGCTATAAAGAGTTTTAGGAAGATCTTCAAAGTTCAATTAGCTTTCCTATGAGATTGTACTATGATAATAAGTCAGTCATCATTATTGCCCATAATTCAATTCTTCATGATAGGAAAAAAAAAGTTGAAATCAATTAGCACTTCGTTAAGAAAAAACTTGAAGTAGGAATATCTATACTTCATTCTTTCCAACCGCACAACAAGTTATAGACATATTCATTAAAGGATTGTTAAGACAACCATTCGAACTTCAAGTTAGCAAGTTGAGCATATTAAACATCTTTGCACCAACTTGAGGGGAAATATTGGTAGATTAGGAAATTTGATATCTAGTAGATAATGATCATAATAAGTAGGAATATCTTATCCTAGATTCAAGATAAGATAGATTAGCATATGTTAAGGTGCTTTAGATTAGTTGAGATTATATACTAGCTATATTTTAAATGCAAAATATATTAAAACGTCAATTTTATTTTTTCCATACAATTTTATCAATATGACAGCATGGTATCATTAAACTTAAGATATCACTATTGGGAAGTTTTTTTAATAAGAAAGGTATGAGTAATTAAATTAAGCCATGAAAGACAATCAAAATGAGAGTACTAGTACATCCCAACTTATAAACTAGAAGGAAAACAACTAACTACAAGCTGCAAAATTAATGAACATAACAATTACAAATGAAATTTATACTCCCCAATGTGATTTGAGAAAGTGAAGGTTCAGGCCATTATGTAAGTGTAAGCCAATATGTGTCCTTATCCTCTACATTAGAAAGATACCAAACTGCGAATTAGGAATGTTTGTATCATGAAAAATTTAAGCATTTCTTTCACCCCACATAGTAGTAACAAGTAATGATAATGAAATGCAAAAACATCCTCTCGTAGTTCTATTCTGTTATCTCATATCAATGCATAACTTGTTGATCTGCCTAGATTCTACGGGATATCGAAGATTAAACATCTATGTAACAAAGGTTTCGAAGTGTTAAACATATAGCTACACTCAAAAAATAAATTATCAGAATTTTCCTTGTCCCTCTTATAAAAAATGCACCAATTAGGAAGTTGTGTGCATTTCAAAATTCTATCAAGAGTTGGTAGCTTATTTAACATAGCCATCCACATGGTTGTAGAGGCTCAAGGATGATGATGATTAAGCAAAACCAAATCTATCTAAATAAGTGTTGGTAAGTTGCCTACAATTACCTTTCTACAAGACGCATTAATGAATCTTCCATTAACATTGTTTCTCCATATTATGCAATCCTCATCTGAATTAAGGAAAGTCTTACTAATTTCATTCTTCATCTCTGTAGGTATACTAGCAAATGTGATATGATTCCTCTTAATGAGAGCTTAAGCTATTAAACTTTGTAAGTCCAAAAAGGATTTAAGAGTTTCAATTACTTGTAGCTTAATTAGAGGCCCAACAGATAACCAACTGTCAAACCAAAGGAAGGTGTTCTTCCTATTTCCAATCAAAAGAATAAAATGAAGTCTCATTATTTCCCTCATCCTCAGAATGGACTTGAATGTAGTAGGAGAAAGAGAATCTTCTTTAAATCCATATATCGACTTCTTTAACTTACACACTAAGTTTTCTTTCTTTTAGTCGAGAACCTCTCCAATCGGTCTATATAAACTTTTCCTTCCAAGTCATCATTTAAAAAACAGTTCTTTACATCCATTTAGTAAAGCTTTATATCATAATGAACCACCAAAGTCATAATAATTATTAAAGAGTGCTTCTTTTAAACTGGAGAGAATATTTCTTTATAGCCAAATACCATTTAAAGTTTGTTCTTTTAAAACTAGAGAGAAGGTATGGTTATAGTCAATATTGTCCTTTTAAGTGTAACCTTTAGTAACATGTATGACCTTATAGCTTGATACTAAAGATCAATTAGTAACCTACTCACTCTAAACTTTCAGGAAACTTGATTATCTCCTAGTCTTTGTTGTCATCTATTAATTTCAACTCTTCCTTCATATCGTTGAAATAATTTTGAAATTGCTACATTCTATGGCTTATTTTAATGAGACTAAATCATCATAAATGTTCAAGTTGAATTCATGTTTAAGTGAGTAAGCTATATCGCCATCCAAAATAGCTAGTATTTTTCTATGGTACAGACCTTCGTAAAGCTATTTCTTATGGTTTATCAACCACTTGTTTATTTATGACTTGCACATTGTTAGCTAGCTAATCACTTACAAGTTCATCTTATGGGTTTTAAATATTGATTTGTTAGTCTGACATGTTTTTCAATTGTGATAAACAAGATGGACAATAACTTGAGAAGAAATATCAGGTGTCAGAATTTTTACCCGAATCATTTAAATATCCATCTTTTGTGGTTTTCCAATTCCACTAATTGGCCTTTTTCAATGAAAACAAGATTTACAAAACTCAATTATTATTATACTATAGATATGACAATAAAACATGTACTCCTTTTTAAGAAAAATGATGAAGTAACAACTAACAATCCTTCCATCAAGCTTCTTTTTATATATATTATACCCTAAAATCTGTCAGGAACCATTAAATATAAAGGTATCTTAAACTGAATTTCTTTTTTTGATGAATGATAAATGGTATATTCATCAAAATGTATGTGCAAAATCAATGGGACATACCCCAGTCAAAAATAAACTAACTTTAGAATAGAAAACCGCTTTACAGCCAATTAGGAATCAAGTTTAAAGGTACCCTAAGTAACCCATTACACCCAAAAAGAGTCCAGAAGGAACTCAATACATAAAAAGCCAAGCCATCCGTAGCAAGGAGTAGACCTGCAGGGGGACAATTTGCTTAGGCCAGTTACTAGAAATGAGACCGTAGGGCCCACCCCAACCCAAAACAATAAAGGCCCCCTATGGCCTCAACATCCAGCTCGTATGCAGCAAACAGGCCCAAGTGATGCAGATCTCAAACACCCCTCCATTATGTAGCATCCAGCCCGTATGTAGAAAAGAGGCCCTAGCAACGCAGAGCCCAATCCACCCTCCACCATGTCTACTGTAGGAACATCCACCATGTTCATGTAGGACACCAAACAGCTACCATACCTGGGTCCCCAACAGGAGGCTAGTGCTAGAAGCACTAAACCTGTAGAATGCCCAAACTAGCCAAGGCCTCCATATAGAGACAAGTTACACATCCTCCCAAGCTAGCCTTATCCTCCAAGAGCAAGCTTTCTTCAAGATTCTACATGCATCTGGAATCTAGAGGATCATCACACTCCACTAGAACCAAATGCATATAGAAGCATTGGATGTCAAGCTATGGACAGTCAAGCCATGGGCCGTCTAATGGATGGCCTTCATACCTGCATTACACACCTAAGTACCAAAACCTCCCATACAACTAAATCTTCCTACTATGCAGAGTGCACCATATGTCATTAACACAACCAAAACAACTGGAAAGAATCTCCCAAAACCCTTGTACAACCAGAGTGGGGGAGTCTATGACTTATCCCTGTACAATCAAAGAGAAGCAGTACCATACATAGTAAAGCAACAATTTACAACAACATTTACGAAACAATCAGAAGGTGTCAAGAGTGGAAGCCACATCTATCTTCAGATTGCCCTCCACCAATCCCCATACAGTTGGCCCCTCAAGTCACCCTAAAGGAGGCTAGGAACTATAATGCCTGGATCATGATTACCACTAAAACCAAAACACCCCATTATATCCCAAAATCAAACATCAAATTTAACAACCCAAAATTTAAAAAAAAACCCATAATCCCCCGCATACAACCAAGTACAAAGTTAAACATGTATCCCCTTACTACCAATACATCAAATTCCTTTATATAGCCAACGTAAGTAGGATTACAGTTTTAGCCCGTCAATACTCCAATACAACCATAGAGGCTTATGGATTAGCCTCCAGATGTTATAAACTACATTACTATAATTATTGCTAAATCCGATACCCCAAATGCCCCATTACACCTAATAAGAAGGTAGGTATAGAATCGTAAATCAGATTCAGAGTACATAGACCCGAATCCACTCCCTTATCCACCTTATACAACCAAGTATCTAGATCAACCAAAGCATCAAAAGGGTAGAAGGTCAATGGTGTATAACCTATACAAGATTCTACACATCACTGTTTGAATTTTCTTTACCAATTCGAAGTTTGTTGCAGAAGCAGACTCCAATTGGATTATATTTCTTGTCTTCCATATCATATATATGCTGCAGACAAGGCCAAGTTTTACAGCTTTACTTCTAACCCATGCACCAGTGTAGTCGTGCCTTTGTAGTGAGGACATAGTATGAGTAAGTCCTAACCATCTTTTAAGAGCTCTCCAGACTTCACTAGTGAAACCACACTTGAAGAATAGATGACTAACAGTTTTAGTTTCTCTTTTACACAAGAGACATGCTCTTTCAATCTCCAAGAATTGAAGATTATCCTTTATGGATAGTCGGTTCTGTTGGCTTAACCAAGAAATGACGGAATACTTAGGAGGCATATACTTTTTCCATATAAATGACATCTATGGTTTCATAGCATGTTTTACCCGATTTAAAGCTTAAACCTTCAGGGATGAAGGAACTCCATTAATGCATAACTGTTGCAGTCTTTGAATTACTATTGTTCGGCTCCCCATTGTTCCTATCAAGCTGTCCTGAATCCATGCAATCTTCTTCAGCAAGGTGGAGTTTCGGTTGTGGGGCACCCACTCCCAAATTTTTGTGTTCTTAGGTATTCTTCATGTACCCATTATACCCAGAGAGAGTCTGCCTTGGCATGGATGTTCCATAAGACCTTAATGAGTAGTGTATTGTTCCAGGTCTTGCAATTTTTCAACCCCAATTCAGCCTTCAGAGTCCAGATGGTATCCCATGCTACTCGGAAATGTCTTCTACCCCATAAGAACAACCAACACATCTGAGCCTTTCTAGGATTGCATTAGGAATGGGGAATGCTTGTAACCAAAAAGAGAGAACTCCTTATATAATAGGGTTGATAAGTATCGTTCTTCCCGCATATGAGAGGGATTGACCCCTCCAGGTCTTCATGTATGCTTCTACAAATTCTATTAGTATTGAAAACTGAGCCATTGAGACCTTCACGGGAGCTAAGGGGACTCCTAAATAACGAACAGGGAATTCCCCTAGAGGGTACTCAACCAACTGTCTTACAGTGTGCTTATTTGGTGGGTATGAGAAGAGAGAAATGGGTATGGAATGAAAAATAGAGGTTCGTAAGAGTTTATGATTAAATGGCTTCTAATTTCATTCCTTACTTTTGGACATAAGTCATTCCTAGCTTTGCCATCGTTATTCCTACCATATGACCCAAAACAATCTTTGTTTTTTTTTGGTTTAGTAAGGTTTGGTATTCTTTAACTAATAATATAATTAATTAATTAATTAATTACAATATAATTAATTAAAATATAATTCATTCATTAATTAAAATATTTCAATTAATTAATTACAATATAATTAATTAAATTTAAATAATTAATTTTAATTAATTAAAATATAATTAATTAAAATATAATTTATTCATTAATTAAAATATTGTAATTAATTAATTACACTATTTTAATTGATTAATATATTGTAATTAATTAATTACAATATAATTAATTAAAATATAATTCATTCATTCATTAAAAAATTGTAATTAAATAATTAATCAATTAATTAAAATATAATTAACTAAAATATTATAATTAATTCTAGAGGAGATTATGCATCGATTAGCATATTAGTTATTGCATTACAAGACTTGGAAAGACTGGCAGGATTGAAAGTGAGTGTTTTAAAGTTAAATATATATTTAGCAGGAGTGGATGGATATGAGAAGGAGACTTTAGGGGAAGGTTGGTTCGTATATTAGAATGGTAATAGGAATATGAATGAATATAGTGAGGAATATGAATAGATATTATCATTATAATTATTATTATTGGTTAAGAGAAAGGAATGAT
>JANTPM010000007.1:25517120-25527836 GCA_025434745.1 Erythroxylum divaricatum
AATATTTTGTACGAACTAACCACTATCAATGGTAATAATAATCATTTCTTTCTCTTAACCGACCATAATAATTATAATAATAATATCCATTCATATTCCTTACTATATTCATTCTCATTCCTATTACCATTCTCCTATACGAACCAATCATCCCCTTAAAGTCTCCTTCTCATATTCATCCACTCCTACTAAATATATGTTTGAATTTAAAACACTCACTTTCAGTCCTGCCACTCTTTCCAAGTCTTGTAATGAATCAACTAATATGCCAATCGATGCATAATCTCCTCTAGAAAAAAATATAAGGTTATCAGCAAAGGCAATATGGGTTATGCTTAGCTGCTTACACTTCAGATGGAAGTGAAAAGATGGCTTGCGGGTTCGGTTTTTTAGCATCTGGGACAAGTATTCTAGCCCTAGGAGAAACAAGGTAGGTGACATTGGATCATCTTGTCGTAAGCCTCTACAACCTTTAAACCATCCATACATAGACCCATTGATAGAGAGTGAGTAAGAAGCAGTTTTAAGACACTCTATAATCTATCCTGTAAACTTAGTAAGGAATCCCAAGTTTAGCAGTATGTTTTCTAGGAAGCCCCACTCCATCGTAACATAAGCCTTAGTGATGTTCGCTTTGATCATACATCTACTTGAAATCCGTTTTTTGGTATACCCTCTAACCAATTCCTGGGCCAGGAAGACATTATCCATCATATTTTGAACAGGAATAAAAGCAACTTGGGCTGGATCTATTATTCTCCCGATCACCTTGGTCATACGGTCATTCAAAACTTTTGTTATCATCTTATACACAACATTAAGACATGCAATAGGTCTAAAATCATGAACCTTTAGTGTAGTCTTAATCTTCAGGATGAGGGTAAGGATGCAATGGTTAAGTTGTTTCAACAATTGACCCATAGTAAAGAATTCCTGGACTGCTGCTATTGCATTAGGACCAACTCTATCCTACTGCTGTTTAAAGAAAGTTGAGGAATATCCATCTAGACCAGGGGCTTTTCAATCTCTTGTATCAAACATAGCTTATTTTATTTCCTCCACACTGATTGGCTCTATCAGAGTTTCCCCCGTTTGCTCATCCAAGGTCGGCCACTATTTACTACCTGCTCTTCTAACCGAACCCGAGGTCCAGCTGTTCCGAGAAGATTCTAATAAAAATTAAGGCAGCAATTAATCACTTCACCCATTAATGTTGTAGTACTTCCATCTTCTTTAAGGATATGAGAGACTGTGTTCTCCTTTGCCCTTTTCCTCACAACATGATGAAAATATTTGCTATTCTTATCCGCCTTCATGAGGTGAGTACGCTTAGCTTTCTGCTCGTAGAAGTGTCTTTCGGCTTCCATTAAGAAATCTGCATACTTCCTTTTTTCCTTCATCTCTTGTTTCAAATCGAGGTCCTCAGGTCTACTAAGTCCCGAATCACGCAATCCGAAGGGGGTTGGCATCCTAACCTTTCCCTTGGGACACAAACACAATTAAAATCTCCCATGAGTATCAACGATGGTGATGGACTCACAACTCAAGTTTATTCCATAGTTCCCTCCTACCCGTCACACTATACAACCCATAGATGAGTGAGACCGTAAAAGATAACTGTGTAGTGAAGCAGTGGACTTCCGCAGTAATATGTTCACCTACCTGCACAATCCAACATTTGCAGAAAGTTGGGTGCCAAATTATGCACGTTCGCCCTCCAATAATGTAGTCAAAATTGTGAAAGTAATCCCATCCTCCAAATTTGTTCCGCATCATCTTGTTAGGATTATCCTTAGTGAGTTTTCTTTCTAGGAAGCATGCAAAGTAACTATAGTGTTGCCTAATTGAGGTGGCAACACTGTTTTGTTGTGAGGCCTTACTTAGGCCTCGAACATTCCAATAGAGGAGCTTCATTGTTCGGGTGGAGGAGGTTGACCACCTCCTGTACCCTTTTGAATTTCGATGCTACTCTTTAGGGACACTTTGCTACTACTTTCAAGTCTAAGAATATTCTTCTGCACATTGGTGTCTTTGCTCTATTGTACTGCCTCGTCTTTATTGATGCTCCTATGTTTCGGTACTGCCTGCCATTCCCCAATGGTCATTTTTTAATTTTCTATTCAACTAGACTGATTTATGCCTTTGCTTTTTGTCGGTTCATCTTTCTCCCCCACTCGTCCTTCACCTGCTTCAAGTTGCACTTGCTGTTCTTTTTCATTTACTAAATTGTCATCTTACACCCCGCCTTTATTTTGTTCTGGATACTCACTAATTTGTATCCCCTTCTCTAAAGTTGGCAGTTTCTCTTGTTGCACTATTGCAGGAATAGCTATCTCATTTGGTTCCTTTCGTTGCTTTTGTTTTTGTTGGCCTTTTCACTCAAATGGGTGTGAATAAATTGCCGACAATAGCAGCAATAGTTCGGGTATGTCTCAAATTAACCATTTGAGTGTATCGATTTCCCGTCGGCAGCTTCACATCAAAGTGTGTTATAGGCCTTTTCGAAACATCAACTTCTACCAATAATCGTGTATAACCAAGTCTAGTCTTCATGCTAGTGATTTTATCAATACACATAGGCCTACCGATTCGTGATCCCAATTTGGACAGCCCCCGTTCATGTCAAAATTCCAGGGAGACATTAGGTAGCTATATCCATATTGGCACATCTATGAACTCCTTGTAGTCGAAGCCAAATCCATGTGTGAGCTTCTTTAATAGCAAGGTTTTTCCAAACATAACATACGACATCCTACTAAAATATTCATTTTGTATTCATCATAATTAAACCGAAAAATCAGCCAACCCCTACTATGAGGAAAGAGTCGACATTGTAATTCCCACTTGGCCATTTGGTCCTCAAGGGCCTTCATTCACAAAAACTTTCCAATAAAACACCCAACTAGGCAGTATCCTAAATTTTGTTTAATCTCCATTACGTCTTTCAACTTCATAACAACCTTGTCATCAACTTTCATGAATTTCAATATCATACCTTGATTGAGTTCTCTGTTGTTTCTAATAAGGAATCTTAAGAATTATAATAACCTAGTTAAGCAAATAAATAGTAGTCTTTAAACAATGAATTAGTTTGCCTTTAGGTAAAAAAAAATCCAAAGCCACTCTTCTTGTGATTTTTTATATCTTTGCCTTTCTTCCTTTCTAATTCTTTGATGCCTAATGATATGATAAAAAAAACCGTTTTTTCTTTTTTATAACCACTTGTTTTAAAAGGAGAAGGGATTGATTTAAAAGATTTCTAGCTCTTTACTTTTCATAAATCCAATAAACATCAGATTGGGCCAAACTTTGGGTCATTCAGACCCAATCAAATTAAGACTTGAGCCTAATGTCTCGAGTTTGATTGGGCTTTGAATCGAACCAGGTCTGGCAAGATTGGTACAGCACAGCTTATGGGCTCCAAACCGAACCCAGGTCTGGTAAAATCAACTCAGCCCAGCTCAGCCTATGGGCTCCGAACCTCTGGCAAGATCAGCCCAACCTAGTCCATCTTCGCTCTTCGATTGAGAGCCCGTGTACTTGAAAACTGTTTGGAAACTTACGGTTGCAATAGTGAAAGTGTGTTGAATCGACAGCCAAAATGGCTTCGAGCTTGATTTGCAACGTTATCAAGACTCTGAAGGACCCAACAAGCAACGACATGGCTAAAGTGGCGAGCCTCCAAGTTGCCATCATGAACACAACGAGCCCTGTCGATCATGTGGCCAACGAGAAAGTACTACTATCAAAGCAATTGGAAAAGATGGTGGCATTCAAAGCTCTCATACTCGTCCACTACCTTCTAAACAATGGCGATTTGTTGTCCCAAGAAGAGGAGAGGAACTAGGCTTTTGAATATGCGAAATTTCAGGAATGAAGCTCACTCGAATTTTTCGGTTCACTATATGATTTAGTGAGGACTTGAGAGACTCGAAATGATACTGTTGGATTGGAAGTTTGTGGTGGTGGTAATGCTCATGATGACATTGAAAGATACGGAGGGAGAAGTGACTTCAGGTTATGGTAGCTACGGTGATCTTACAAGTATAATGACTATAATGGTATTGAAACAATTCAATGCATAATGGTACACAAATCTTCTATATTACACAGCCTAAATCACGCAATAGGCAAATGTTGAATTTGAACAAAGTAGCCCTAACATTCACAAATAGAAGAGACAAGCAACTTCAGATACAGAAACAAAGTTGATAAGATGAATTTGGATCTTAAAGTTTCCACCTTACACAATACATGCCCTCAAATCTTCACATAGAGCTGGAGTTGTTAGTCTGCCGTCCAGCTCTGCTCAACAATTTCCCTGACTCGACGATTATACTCACGCTTGTTTTCACTAAACATCCGAGCAGCTTCAGAATTTGCAGGAGAATTGGGGTTGGGGTCACAGAGCAATGACTGCAGTAATTTGCACATACGGGATAAAATATCGTATAGATGATTTTTCACTATGAAAACCACTGTACAAAACATATATAAGAAAGATTATCATAAACGTTGCCTACCCTTTAACAGTCATCAGAAATGATATGTTTTAAGTGATAGAAATTGTGTTTCAAAATGATCTAAATTAAAGCAAAGCACGAGTCATTATGTCATGAGATTAGCCAACAAAGTAGTTCTCTATTGATATTCGGGAAGATCTATGGAGAACAATAAATCTTTAACAAGTTAAAGCTTGCATGCCTCTCACATGTAGTCAGATCACTGGACCACTTATCAGTAATCTGATCTGACCTCATAGCAACAAGTTCATTGCAGACTCAAAAGTTGAAATTTTGTTAAAACACCAAAAATGAAACTAAGTTAAACTTTTGTTTCTTTCAAAGAGTCCAAGTCTGAGGATGCCAACAACGTGCATTTGTCGTCTACGTGACAATATATAGGGATAATTGTGCAATAAATGACTTTCAGAATTTATTGGGTTTTAGGTCAGCAGTAAATACTTTTGCAATTCAATCGTTCTTTAAAATTTAGTCATAATAACTACTGGATGTGACATCTGATTACTTAGACCAAATCTTGGGGAAATTACAGTTAATTCTTTTCCTCCTTCCGTCTTTGTTTCTTTTCTTTCTTGTTTACAAGGAAACACAGGCTTAACAATGGAAGGAGGCCTTCTTTAACCGTTCAAAAGTTTGTGTAAGTAACCAGTAAAATGGGTAAGAGCACCCCTTTTATATAAAATCATTATTTGGTAGGCATAGTGAAATAAAACAAAATTGCCCACTTACTGAAAGATTACCCAGTGCAGCAATTGCAATCAGATCAAAAGCATTTAAGCTAAATACAAAACGTAGGGGAATAGTTCGACGGCATAGAAGGCAAGTGGACAACCAAATCCAGTATAAGATGTAAGAGGTATTTGTTGGGATCTCCCCTATTCATGATCTGTCATTCCCTCAGCCGTTCTCTTCTAGTTCTTTTTTCACTTAACTGTATGTGTCTAAACATGAGTGTATGGATTCTCTGGCCCTTGTTCAAGTGTACGAGACTTTGTAAAGGCCAAAGATTGATATTCATTCAGCACATATATTTGAACTGGTGGTGTGATGATAAAGCAATTTCATGTGTGGTATGTAATGCTCATGCATACCTGTATAGATGTCAGTATAGCTGCTACATCATATATTGGGCTCCACTGATTTTGTAGAATATCCAAACAAATGCTTCCATCTGCGTAGACTGTTGGTTTCCAACATAAAAACTTAGCTGGAACTAATAGTTGGAGTAATAGTCAGTATAATGTCTACCATAAATAAAATTCTTCTACTGCAACTTACTATTTGGATGAAACATTCGAGAAACAAATCGTACAGTTGGAGGTTTGTTAGGATAATCCTCAGTAAACTGAAGAGTCAACTTGAACGTCCCTGAAAAGCTCAAATGCTTATTAATTTTAATTTAGCTAAAAGAAAAATAATAACAAAAAATGCAATGCTAGCTAATGAAAAATTGTTCACTCGATTTTATTTTGATTTGAATGGGGTCGGGTGTCTACCTAGGTAAAGTACATATGGCTGGCCTTTCTGGTGTCTCGGTGATCAAAACAAAATAACGAAGAATAAGAATCACATCTTCTAAGAATGAAAGCCAATCTTTACCAAAGGAGGAAATCGAATTTAACTTTACAGCCGAAATCCAAACAAAAAAATGGATTGAATATCAACAAAAAAAAAAGGGGACTAACAGTGTCACCTTGAGGTATTTAGCAGAACCTTCATTTGAAATTAGCTGGAAATGGCAAACATTTTAGGAACGATGATCCAGAGCCATATAATACATTATAACCAGCATACTTGGATTCAGCTTGAAATTGAGTAGAAATATAAAGGTCTTCTTGTTCCAAGAATTATCAGATGCTCTTTGATTACTGTCAGTCAGTCTAGATTGTCCAAACAATCTTGGATTCTTTGAACTAAAATTGACCTTAAAATGCACAGAGACTTATATCTTCTTCATATATTGTGCTTTATTTAAGTGGTAACAAGGAAGAACCTTCTATTTTATTTTTTGAGAAAAAAGGAAGCACCTCTCATTATTTGTTTAAAACTAGTAAGAAAAAATTTCTCTAACGTTAAAAGCAAACAGGACATTCCAGAACGCAGACAGAAAACAAGCATATGAACATGCAGTTCACACGCTTGGGAAATTCTTTTCTTTAGGCAAAGTCCTAGTGTAAGAGTGACGCACCTCCATCCCATGGAGTATCATCAGGACTGCAATTCAGATAAAGTCAATCAGAAGTGTGGAGGTAGACATACAGAAAATGATAGGGAAAAAAGAAAAGCAATTAACTAAGTATGCAGAGAGGGAAGGCTGCATGTGCATCGCAACTTACCCGAAAATCACAGCATTCCAAAGCATTATATTGTTATCTTGCGGAGCACCACTTATCCCAGCAGGTGGGTCTTGCTGCAACCTCTTAAAATCCCTCATCAATCTCTTCCTTGCAGGAGTTGACATGGTTCACAACCTATAGACGCCAGCGATTTACTTCATAAGTCATCCATGTTTCATTAATTGTACAAACCACCGCGTACTTTGCAGCAGTCCAAAACATGAAGGCAAACATCTTTAGTAACATTAGGAGATATCCATCTAAAAGATAAATCTCAACTTACAGACTAAAATAACACTCAGTCTTGCTCGACCGTTGGGCATCCCATTACAAATTCATCAAGAAATGGTAACAATTCATATTTCCACATCCATTTAGATGATGTGCAGGATTTTAGTGAATCGACCAAACATTTTACCAACTAACCTTTCTACAACTCCAAAAGAGTAAAGAAATTGTTGAATCTAAAAATCTTAAAGAACAACTGTAGAATCCAAAACTCGTAACTTTATCTCCACTTAGCTTAATCACATCATCAAGCGTTAACCATAAATTTCAACAGACCGACTGGTTATCTATGACGCGAACATGTCACACACATTCAAGTATCCCCACAGTACAAGAAAAAAGTTGGAATCGTACAACATCTAATAGACCAAGGGACCGAAAAAAAAAACAGATCTTTAAAATTATGACCAGATCTAAACAAAAGCCAAAAACAAAAAAAGCATCTCATGAACCGCGATAGAGAAATTGAATCAAACCTGAGACCCCCAACCAAGTTACGTCAGAGAGAATGTGTATAGAGAGGAGTGGAACTAGGGTTTTGAGGCGACCTTCGATTGAACTAGAGAAACCGAATCGAATTGAAGAATCAAGTTAAAGAGGTAAACAAAAAGAAAAGAGAGAATCTCTTCTATTCCTGTAGAAAAGAGGAGAATGATTGATATGTGGCTTACTTGAAGGTGGATATTTATAGACATTTGCAACTGCGAACTTTAATTTGAGGTTAGAGCCTCAATTTTCAACTTTTGAAATATTATACTATAATATTTTTTTATATTATAATAATTAATTAAACCTTAAACAAAATTAAAATATTTAAATATTATTAAAATGGATTAAAATATTATGTTATAATAAAATTAATTAAACCTTAAATAAATTTAAATATTAAAATATTATAAAAGAGATTATTCTTACAAAAAATTTAAAATTTAATTTAAAACTTGTTAAATAAAATTGATTGATTTATTTTAATTTTTAAGATTATATTAATTTACAAAAAAATTAAATACTAATTAACAAACTGAACATTTTTTAAAATTAAATCAAAATTCTTACAATTAAATTGATCTGGTTAAATATTCTAATCATCGATTTAAACAATAAGATATCCCATAAAATAATATTTTGAGTTGGTATAAAATCCTTTAACTTTTAATGATGTAACAAATTTTAACTTTATTCTCTTTTATTGTTCGGAAGATTTTGTATTTTGAATAAGACTTAAAAAATAGACGAGTTATTTTATGCGAGCAACTTGTTATTTGTGATATGCAAGACAACGAAACTTTTCGGAATCAAGATTCTCTTGTGTAGTTAATGACAAGAATGCGCATATGGAGCTTACATTGCTCATGACATGCAGCCTCAGCCTCAGCCTCAGCCTCCAACTTCATCATTCCTTCGTGCTTATCCGTATATTCCACGCAATGAGTCCTGTCATTTTGTACAAATATCACCAATAGAAGAAACTGTTTAATAATTGCATTTAAAATAATTTATACAATATGAATCAAAATGTTTTATGTAATTATAAAATATATTATTAGAGTGCTCTAAAAATATAAAGTTGTAAATGAAAAAATATTTAATAATTTTTACATCAAATTTGAAATAGCTTATAAGACAATCTATTACTAAATTACCTTGAAAAAAAATAACTAATGAATCGAAAGCTCTTCTTCAAAGACATGCAATGTTGCCACTATCAAGGCTCAAGGATTGATCTCACGCAAGAATTCCAAGTTCCCAACTTGAAATTTGAATGTGGAAAACCAACTAATAATTAGTCGCAAGATGATTATTGATTATATTTAGTTCTGTCGGATTCTGGTGGGGCTGAGCACTAGTGCTTGAATCCATATAATTGGTTGATTTTGGGTCAGAGATACCTGCAAAACAACAAAGGCATACCGGGGTTGATTTCTAGTAGGCCTCTTCGATGCTCAATTCAGTCTTTGTTGAGAGCTTTTGTGGCTAGAGAATAGAGAAAAATAGGATTCTTCGAAATCGTATCTTTTTCATGATGAGGTAATAAATTTATATGATTAATACCTGCAGGAATTAGGTCAATCCCTAAGGGATGGGCCGATCGGCCTATGTGTCGATCTGCATCTGGACTTAGGCCTAGCACGACCGACCCAACCAATATTAATGAAAAATAAGTTGTTTAATTAATTCCCCATTGCATTCAAGCTTGTAATGTGTGATGTTGGCCCTGTTTGACAATCAACTGATAACATTAACTATTTGCTGAAATTTAATCAACAGATTGTATTAACTGCTTCTCATTTGATGTTTGGTAAAATTAGTTGTTTAGTATTAACTGTTTTATGTGTAAAATGACTTATGAGGACATGATTTTAAAAAAATTATAAGGGTATAAATATTATATATCTTAATATTTCAATGAATATTCTTATAGTAATTTATATTTTAGATATTTAATTCTACAAAAATTAAGTTCACAACTCTAATAAAAAATATAGAACATATAATAATAATAATAATCATAATCATAATGAAGATGATGATGATGATGATGATGATGATGATGATGCTAATAATAATAATAATAATAATAATGATAATAATAATTGAAGTGAATCACACGTTAATACAAGACTTATTATACGATACGTAAATGCATAAGAAGGGGGGTTGAATTGTGTATTTCCCTTTTAAAACCCTTCTAAAACGTTTTGTTAAAAGAAACTTGTTCTTTTGACAAGAACTACTGAAAACTAAAGTTATAAAGTATTTTTTGAAAACTTGTATAACAACTAGTAAGATCGAAAATTAAAAGATAAGAGAGATAAAGGGTAGAGAGATGTTGACACATCGATTTTTATACTGGTTCATCCCAAACTGTGGGCTACGTCCAGTTTTCAGATATCTTTCTAAGATTTCACTATCTTTCAAAACTTTACAAATATTATTTGTCTCTGAGCCTCTTCAGGTCTCTTACAGTCAGTATTCTTTCACACTTAGCCTCTGCAGGTTATTTGTACTACTTTCAATCTAAAAGGTTTTTTTAGCTTTGTTACAGAAAAATAGCTCTAGATTTTTTGCACAATAGTTTCTCTCAAGTATTGCTAACTTTTGTAACTTTTGCAATCTTCATAATTTTTGTAACTCTTTCGTAAATTTTTCATTCTTCGACTCTGACTCATATTTATAGTCTTCGTCTTCAACTGATTCTTGATTCTTGCTTCTTTCAAGAAACGGTTATTTAGTTGAATTCTGTAACTAACTCAAATTGATTCTTGATTTGACGAGGTTTGCTTCCATCTGCTTTTCTTCGTTTGCTTTTCATTCGTCTACTTTTCTTCATCTACTTTTCTTCCGTCTGTTTTTCTTCCGTCTATTTTTCTTCCGTCTACTTTTCTTTCGTCTGCTTTTCTTCCGTCTGCTTTTCATTTTAGCTTCCGTCTGCTTTTCTTCAGTCTGTTTTTCTATTTGCTTCCATCTGCTTTTCATTATTATTTGTACTTTATCAAAATCATTTATGTAAAGTCATTTTGACTTAACAATCTCCCCCTTTTTGATGATAACAAATAATCATACAAGTA